>PVIJ01000086.1:345788-380517 GCA_004024925.1 Scalopus aquaticus
AATATTTTTCTTTTTCTTTCTGGCTTATTTCACTGAGTATGATTCCCTCTAATTCCATCCATGCTGCTGCAAATTGCATGTGTTTATCTTCTTCGAATGCTGAGTAGTATTCCAGTGTGTATATGTACCACATCTTCTTGATCCAGTCATCTATTTTTGGACAGCTGGGTTGCTTCCATACCTTTGCTATTGTGAATAGTGCCGCAATGAACATAAGGGTGCATGTATCCTTTCGGATTAGTGTTTTTGTGTCCTTTGGGTAAATTGCTTCTTCATCTTTATCAAGCTATTTTAAAAGCAACTATTTTGAACACCTAACTCAATTGTGAATTCTTTAACATGGGGGATTGTGTAGGAGTAAAGATGTAAAATTTACACTGGAACCATTTCAAAACTCCAACTATAATTATTCATTTCCAGTTAGTCACTATTTAGAGAATCATGACAGTCATTCTAGAAGTATGTTTTAGAAGTTGTTCCTGAATTTAGCTCTTAGTGATTAGATTATGTTATTAGAGGAGTGCTAAATTTCAGTCATTGAAATTTAGCAGGCTTCTGAAATCTCTTGCTGAGGGTACTTATCTTCATTCCCATGGAAACTATTGCAACCTTGACAAATAACCTGTAAGTAGCTTTAAAAAAAGACGAATGCTAGCATTTCAAGCCTTTGCCAATTGAAGTTTTATGTATAACAATATATGAATGGTGAGATTTTCCTATCCTGAAATATTTTGTATCACAGTAAATTATGAACTGGGCTTTGTATGAAAAATAATTCCAAAAGAATATTTTATAAATAAAAGTTGGTGTTCTGACCTGTATGTGAATGGGTATAATGCAACTTGTAGGTAAACACTAATAAATTAAAGATATCAGTTTTCAGTGACATAAAAGTCGAGAAATGAATATTAAATAAGCCAATAGCGTAGATAAAAAAGGAATAGTAATATTCCATTAATCCAAAAATAAGAAAACACAGGAAAGAGAAAAAAAGAACAAAAATAGGTCAAATAAAAAACAACTAGCCCAGTAAAAGACTTAAAGCTAAGCTTATTAATATGCACATTAAATTAAAATAGTCTAAACACATTAGAAGAACTGTCTTGACACATTAGATAAAAATAAAACATCCAATAATATGCTGCTTATTAGAAAAATCACATCAAATATAGAACACAAAACTATTGAAAATTAAAGGTTGTGAAAACATATGATACTGACATTTGTCAAAAGAGAACCTGAATGTGTATATTAATATTCTCTATAATAATTCTAGGGTAAAGAATGTCACCAGGAATAAAGAGGGTAAATTAAAACAAAAGGATTGATTATCAAGAGAATTTAGCGATCTTAAATGTTTGCACCTAGTAGTAGGTGCAAACAAAATAGGCAAGACAAAAACTTATTAAATTTTATTGGCAAATAGAAAAATGCATAATCATGGTCAGAAATTTCAATATACCTTACTCCGTGATTGAGCAAAATATTAGAAAATCTACAAATATATAGAAACCTTAAATAACACTCTCAACCAGCTTGAACTAATAGATATTTGTAGAAGATTTTCTAATACCAATAATCTGGTCCTTTTCCATAAAGTTCATATTAAACAGATTAGAGTCATGCATAGTATGTTCTCTGCCCATAAAGTAATTGTATTAGAATTCAACCACAGAAAGAAATCTGAAAAATTCATATACATGTATATTGTAAAATACTTCTGAATTACCCATAGGTTCAAAAAATAGAAAATAAAATATAAAATTAGTATTTGGAGCTAATGAAAATTAAAATACAGCAAATCAGAATCTCTGAGCTTCCCTTAAAGAATTGCTTGGAGACATTTTTATAACATTAAAATCATTACTAGATAGGAAAAATTGTCTCACTCAATTAACTCAGTTCTTATATCATGAAACTAGGGTAAAAAACAGAAGAGACTCAAGCAGAAAAAAAAAAAAAAGGTAAAGATAAGAAAAGAATAGACAATGTAAAAATAATAGAGAAAATCTAGAACCCAAAAATTTCATTGCTTAAGAAGAGTGGTAAAATTGATCAGCCTAGCTGGACTTAACCAAAAAATAAGAGTGACATAAATTAACAACATCTGTAATATTCTACAGAGTAGAAGAGTAATGAAGGCATATTTCCTATAATTTCAGAATGAATTAGTGACTTTAAATTTAATTATGATTTGGTTGTCATGTTATGTTTTAGATTCTGTCAGAAACTGGTGAATAAGCCAAAAGTATAAAGACAGCCTCTTGTTTGAAGAGTTTTTTGAAATTATTACTTCGTCAGGTGTCTTTTTAAGGAGTGAAGTGTATTTTAGTTTCTGATGATTGACAAAGTTATATAATGATTTATTCTCCTTTATATTTTCCACACAATAGATTTCCAAAAGATATTTAGCACCAGATATTTACCTCTAATTTGATAGTGTATGAATTGTTTATGTACGTGGCATCTCATGTAACAACTTCTATAAGAATGGACTAGTATGATAATGGCAAAAGGTCGGTAGAGCCTAATAATTAAGTTTAAATCTCAAGAAGCACAAATATAGAGGATAAATAATAATGGGATAAGATATGAAAGAATTGCATTAACTATAACTTTGCCATTGATTCACTTTAACAGTTAAAATGTTGATATATTTCATGCATGCTAGCAAAGTAACTCAAATGTAGTACATTTCACAAAGTTACATGAACAGCAATATAATTTTAGCTATTTAAAGTTTGAAAAATTGGTGAGTTATGAAGGTTCCGTTTTCAAATGAATTTCTCAGTCTCTCTGTACAGTTTGTCTCTACCTTGCACTTTCAATAATCTGCAAAGTATGTTTTTAAAAAGTGTAGTATAGATTCACTATACTTTTCCTAGAAAACCATGCATTTTCACTCATCTGATTTTATTTGTTGAGCAAGTTCATAATGTTACTTAAATATTAAGGATTATCGTTTACTAAATGTCCACATATTTTAGGACACCAAATGTGATAAGCACAATTAGAAAGAACATATAAATGAGGCCATTTAACCTGTGGGCAGGAGGTTAACTGCCCAATATGTCGCATTGACTCTCGCCTGAAGTCTCTCTTCAGGGTCAGGTTGCTAATGAGAAAATTCAGCCTTTGGTCAAAGATAAACAAATGGAAGGAGAATATTGTGCAAGTTATTGGCACTCATCAGGATAGCACAAATATTCAGTATAGCTCAGATGAAACTACAACTAGATAGACTATACATTCTATGAAGACTAGTAAGATTGTAATTATTTTTTTCTAATAGTCATTGCTTTATTCCAAATGTATGGGGTAATCCCTGGCAAATAACCCATGGTCAGTAAATATTTACTTAATGAATGTGTAGAAATAAATAGAGATGATAGTTAGATAAATAGGTGATTATAGATAGATGATAGACAGATACATAGATACAGATAAATAGATCAATCGATCATGGGACCATACTAAATAAATCACTATAGAAACAGCTTCTCCTAATCACCATTCATTATGAACCAAGTGAAAGTTGCTCGAAAAAGTAATAATAAACAACCAGACTATTCCAGGAGCCTAACCTATTCTTACTTGTTCAACAGCCACGTTACTTTGTGGGTTAGATTGATCATCAATTAAAAAAAAAAAATGTATCTCTAATTGAGTTGGTCTACTCGTTGTTGAGGGGATTAGAGAAATCACATTTGATTGGTTCATGCTTCCTGAAGTGATATCGTAACCAGTAATAGAAGGCTGGAGTTGTTTCAGCAATTTTTTTTATTCTTAGTACAACCATATCAGAGTGATCTTAAAGCAATTTATTTTGAAGTGGGAACTAACCTTGTGAATTCTTTCTCTGAAAATTATACTGAATTTTCCCCTCCATCAAGATTCATATTGAGTCTGAGAGTGGCTCAGGATTTTTTTTTTTTCTTTATTAGCCTGAATTTGCGTCACTATTTTTTTTGCAGATAATTGTGGCTCTTTGCTTTCTCTACCTGTAACCTCCTCCGTGCCGCAAGCGGTCGGTCAGAGGCATGCTGGACTTCAGCCAGCAGCAATACAGAAAGGGAATCATGGCCACATGCGCTCCAGTGCTGAGGTCTGCATACTACAGCTGCTGGCCACCATCTCCATTTCCTTTCACCGTGCTCACTTTGCATTAGCTCATTTTACTTTCTTTTTTGCTGCAGGAATTTAGGTTATATTTTTATTTTGGCATGTACTTTATTTTTGCATTGTTTTTTTTTTTTTCCTTTGCAGAGGAGATATGTGTCTCCTACCTTCTCTCTCTCAAAAATATTTCCTGTATCTCATCCCAGACCATGTAGCCGTTGGGGAAGCTTCAGGGTCTGGCCTGGTAATAAGAATAGTCTGATGAAAAAACCTAGAGACTATGAGTGCAGCGCTCATTTATACCCAGTATGTGTCCTTTGGCCTTAGCAGCCTCCTCCTAACATACCCTAGAGCTAAGAGAAATACCCTGCCTCTGGCCTCTGGAGAAGCCAGAGGGTGGGACTCCAGCATTCCTTTTCCTTTGCCATTTTAACGCAGGCTGAGTCTCTCTAGTTGTTTCAACTGACCAGTTTTTAGAATTTTTGAAGGTTTTGACTTAGAGAAAATGCTACCACACAAACATAGCATGAAAAAATAGTGACACATGTAATGTGAACATAGTCTCAGTTTTTAAAATCCCACAATGTTGAGTAACATATAAATCACACATTTCAAGATGTGGGCTATGTCAGCCATAGAAACTACAGGGTAAATGTATACCCTAAGGATGAAAGAAAATTGCATTTCATTTCAAATATTGTAATCTATTGTATATATCAAACTTAATTTTTTTCTGACATTTATTTAAATACCAGAATTGATATTTTAGAAGTTAACTTCAGTAATGTATATTATCTATAATACAATGTGTACACTGAGAAAAAGTATTCATAATTATCATTAACTAAATTTATATTGATTTAATGTGCATTTAAAGAGATTTAGCAATCAGTAGTATTCTATAACATCTTAAAGATTTTATAGTCAAAAAATTGCCCTCATAATACTCTGGTAGGAAAATCATTATTCTTACCATGTAATACAGGTGAAGAAACTTACAGGTTTAATGCCTCAGCTAATGATATACAGAAAGACAGTTACTGCAAGGGTCAACAATCAGAATTTATTTGGAGATGTCACTTTCAAACTGCTGTTTCATATTGACCTGTGAAAGAAAATCAATTATATAGAGCTTACTGGCTTAGAGAATGTCAATGCAATGCAGTTTAATTCATCATTAAACCTGCACTGTCTATTTTACCAGTTTGCTGTTGACTGTGAATAGTAATGCAGAATAAAAAAAAAAACACATCTGGAGAATAAGAAAAGGCTTGTTTATTGGGATGTCTACTCCACATTAGTAACATTTCTACAGAAGTGCTTTCCTATCACACCAAGTACATGATTTTCAAGATTTAAATTTATTGAATGACACTGAAGCAGAAAGTAGAGGAGATCATTATTCTAACACACCAAATGTAGAGTGCTATTGTTAACTTCTCGAATTGCATTAAAAGGCTTGGGGGAAATGAGCTTTCCCAATAAAGAATAATGGAATTCAAAGGACAGCTGGAGTGCCAGAAAGAGATAACTAATTTTTCCAATTCCAATTCACTGTCTGATAAAAGAAGGCATATATATTTTGGGGAGTGGAGAGAATTATTTTCTTTTGTAACTACATACAAAGAGGAAATAGGATTTATGTAGTGGATTTCCTTATAAAGAAGAAAATATGACAACAAACATAATGCAGTCAACTAATACATTAGCAAAAGACATAAAAATTACTCTCAAATGAACACTTCTTGAATTGAGTATCAACAAAATGGAAAGCTTAATGTTAACTTGCAATTTACAGAAATAGTGGGAACTGAAACCATCTAAAAAAATGGCTAATAATTCTATAAATAGGCATCTAAGAATTCTTAAATTGACTTCTAAGAATCCTTAAATTGATATTTTATAGAAACTGTTGAAATCATTTCATAATTTCAGTTGATAATATACTAGTTGCATAAATATTTTATTATGTGCATTAAAGTAAAATGATATATATTAGCAATAACAGAAGGGAAGAAATAGAAGAGTAATCTTCTGCATAAGACCATGTGATTCTTCATTGCACTGTTCCATGGGCTGTATTTATATAAACTAGGATATGGAATGTGGTTGTGGAGTTTGTATGTGATGGCTATGAAAAAGAGGCCTTCCCATTTCTCTAAATAATTGATATTATATATATGTATGTGTGTGTGTCTGTGTATATACATGCACAAACACACACTCACACACACACACACATACACACACACACACACACACACACAAATAAAAAACAGCTCCAATGTCACTACTCTTAAATACCATACACTCTTCCATGGATCTTTATGTGCTCTGTTTCAGTCAGTTCCTTTCAATCTATTTTTCTACTACTACCTACCTCCGCCCTTTCCAAACTCTACAACTGGATTATCTCAGGCTGCAAACTGCAGACTCTGTCCAGATAGAAGGAAGGAGAATTTTTGAGAGTCACTGAGCTGATTTATTAGCTCTGAATTTGCTTTTGCTAATGGCATTAAAAAAAGATGATCTGTGACCAGTCCTCTTTTTTTCATTTTTCAATTTACCTTTTCTTTCCCACTACCACCCCTTGTGCCCTACTCCTCTATCCTCCCTCTTAACCTCAGAGACTTCAGGATATTTATTGCTGCCCAGTAGTTTCTGAAAGTGTTTTACATTGTTGGAGTGTTTATTGTATGTATGTCCAATATGTGTTTTTATTGTTCTGACTGCTTTGCTGCACATAATTTTTGCAAATTCCCTGGTTTTGTTGAGAATGGCTGCATCTCATCCTTTCTTGTTACTATCAATAGGGTGGCTGTTTAATTCACTTTGTATTTTCTTTTGTTAAAAACATTTTTTTCAACTTAAAATTTACTCAGGATAGTAGACTGCTAGTTTCCATCCTAGACCAAGGAAATAGAAGCTTTGTAAATACCCATTATCCTTCTTCTAGACATTCATTTTTTTTTTAGAACTCATGCCCTTTAGAATAAAATAAAAAAGCATGTTATAACAGATTACTTTTTAAAACGTTTTATTCATTTTTGCGCAGAAGAGCTGGAGTGTAGGCCAGAGGTGTGGGCAGTGAACAGAGACAGAATGGAGAGCAAAACAGGCAGATTTACTGAAATACACTGCTGAGGGGAGCAGTGGGTGAGACAGGACAGGTCTGCTCCATATGTGGGTCACCTCCCTGGCTGGAGGATTAAACCCAGGCTGCAGCAATGAGATTGCTGACTTAACCCCTAGGCCACCAGGGAAGTCCCTAGATTACCTTTGACCCTTGTTTGCCTAGCATATTCATCTGTTATTTTAAGCTAAACTCACCTGCTTGTTCTTCAGTGAGGTTCTATGTATTCCTCAGGATTCCATATCATTTATACATTATTCCATCTACACAGGTTGCTTTCTTTTCCTGGAAGATACTTCTAGCTCATGTGACAAAGCTTGGCTTATCTCTAAAACATCAACTCAGACGTCACCTGGTTTAAACCTTATCGGTAGTCCAAATACCTTGGCGGGGGTGCAGTATGTTCAAATCCCCATTAATAATCACAATGGCAGTGTGAATGGTCAAGCTGACCCTGAGTATGATAGAAATATATATTTTTAATTATGTAAAAGATACCAGTGAGGGTCCCTATGTCCGCATGCTCTGGTCCTCTGAACTACTTATTCTTGATGCTGTGACTTGACCAGAAAAGTGTTTCATTCAGAAGACATGAGATCTATACATTCTGTGATAACTTCTTATATTGTAATTAGCCTGGGAACTTCATGAGGGCAAGGAATGTTTACTAATGATGAAAATGGGTTTTAGAATTAAAAAAAAAAATCTGTCGTGTTTATAATTAAGACAAAAAATCAAATTAAAAAATGAGAATAAAACAAAAGTTATCTCTCCTATGTCAAGGCAGCTCGATCTAAGTTTCCTTCTGCTGGGAGACCAGGATCTTATCATCCTTAGTCAAGGATCTTTAGTCAAATAAATACAGAGGGGAAATAATTTTGAATCAGATTTTATTACTTTATTGAGATATAATTGGTATCAGTCACTATGTAAGTGTAAGCTGTACAGTGTGTTGGTTTGAAATATTTATATATTGCAATGATTCCCACAGTAGCGCTACCTAATATCACTATCATATCACATGGTTGTCGTTTTGGAGCTATGTAAAATCTAAATTTTTAGCAACTTCAAATTCATACAACACTCTTGCTAACTAAATTCACTAGGGTGTGCCTTAAATATGTGACTTTTAATCACCAGATCCATGCAATGCAATAATAGAACAATGTAAAACTAGTCTTCTAGAGAGCATACGCACTGAAGATAGTTTACCAAATGTTTCTACAATTCATGTGCTAGGCATTGTTTTCTATGAAGTTATCTTCCAGAAGTACTCACACAGTAGCTCACTGATGCATGGTTTGTAAAAGAAAAGAGATAAAGAAAATCGAACTGAAACCATGTGAAAGGCCATCAATCGGGCCTCCCTGGTGGCGCAGCGGTTGAGCGCTGTGAAGCTGCGCTGTGGAGCTGTCGGCGGCAGCGCGTGATGCGAGTTTGACGCCTAGCCAGGGAGGATCCCATGTGGTGTGGCAGACCTCTCCTGCCTCACCCGCTGCTCCCCTCAGCAGTGTATTTCTGATCTGCCTATTCTGCTCCCCACTCTGTCTCTGGTGAACCCTCTCGCTGCCCCACGCCTCTGGCCTATACCCCAGCTTGTATGTAAAAATAAATATTAAAAAAAAAAAAGGTCATCAGTCAAAATTTCCTCTGGGGGGGGGAATCTTAACCCTATTCTAAAACTCTTTCCTAAAGGCATTTTTTTGTATTGAGTTAGTTAATATTAGTTTACAGCACTATACACGTTTCCAAGATTATATTTTCTCATCTCATCCACCACCAAATAATCACCAGCAACCACCAGCCTTTCAACCCCTTTTACCAATCCCTTCAGTCTTCCTCTGGTAACCATTGTTCTCTCCTCAGAGGCTCAGGGTTTGTCTTCATTTTCTTGATATTCCACAAATGATTTAAATCATGGCATTTCTCCCTCTGACCTGTTTTGTGTAGCATAATCACTTCAAGATCCATCTATGTTGTCGCAAATGGTAAGATTTCACTTTTCAATGGCTGAATGATATTCCATTATGGATATTTATCTTTGCTACTGTGAATATGTACAGGTAATGATTCTTAATAAATTCATATGTATTTGTCCAAGATTTATATCATTGCATATACCATTAAAGGTTTTAGGAAAAAAGATGTAAAAACATTTTAACCAAAGGATTTATATTATTTCCATTACTCTTCAAGTTACCTCTTCATTTGGCAATACAACAAAGACTGCATATTTTGCTATTCCAATGTATAAAGCTTAACTGTGCCATTTTAATAGACACATATAATGTCTAACACTTTGTTTTACAAACTTCCAAAAGAGTAATTCCATTTGCTATGGTGGCTTTAACTTATCTTTTTGGATACCTTACTACAAAAAATGTTGAAATGTTGAACACAAGAACAATATATGCATAGACTTAAAAATAAGTAAGGGGATATCCAGATACTAACAAAAAAAAAAATAGAGAGAGAGAGAGAGAACTAAGAGTCCCAGTGGGTAAGCAGGAATTAAAGTTGCATGAGCATTACAGTATAATTCAACTGGATATGTGCTTCGAGGCTTGGATTTTAAAGAAGATTAGACCCCATGCATGGTTTTAACTAAAACTGATAGAATGCATAGAGCACGGAGCCAAAAAAAGCTATCACCTATGAATAGAGAACCTTGTTTAATAAGCTCACATGCTGGAATCACAAATCATGCATAGACACTTATTACCAACTGTCAATTAAGAAACAAATCCAGATTTAGGTAAAAAGATCTTATTTGAAAAAAAACTAGGGAAAGAGAGAACACTCTGACCTTAGGATCTACACGGGTCTCAAATTCACAAAGGCGTTTTCATCACAGAGAATGAGTGCTTAAGGTAAGTGAGACCTTTGTAGGGAAGGAGAACAAGCAGGTGGGAGTGAACATATATCATCAGTGAAGCAATTTAACAGAAAAGATTCTTCCCTGTAGTCATAGATTCTCAGAGTGAGTTGTTTAGTGTTACTAGACCCAATTCCAATGTGATAGTGTGTGGAAGCTTACGTATACACCAAGAATTAATTTTTGAACACCAGCAGGGTATCAAAGTACTCAACCTAATTCACTCAATTTTGCCACTTTGTACCCAGAGAGACCATCAAATGCCATTGGTTAAGATTCCAGTCTGCCAAGACCACGCTCTACTTCAGATTTGAGTTACAAGGCCAGAATCTGACAGTAATTTCAATGAACTTCACAACATATCAGATAAATCGTCAGTTCTAGCAACTTTGTTTTTATGATATGAAAAGAAAAAATCCTTTGTAATTGGATTACAATTACAGGTCTTTCTAGAAAATGTCAGTGACAGTTTTATACAGGAAAAAATATAATATAGGATTTACACTCAGGAAAGCAAAATGTTGAAAGTTATCAGGAAGTTTGAACATATGATTACATAAGATCATAGGTCAGTGCAGAACAGTACTTGACTACTTATTTAATCAAAATGACTAAGATGATTTTAAAATTAAACGTAACAAGTCACTTCCATTATTAGAAGATGAGCTTTGTAGACTTGTTGATCAGTGTAACTGGTGAACATTATTTTTTTAAATGCCTGAAAATGACTCTACAGGCATAAAACAAATGAGGAAACATTTATTTAAGAAAATCAACTAAAAATGAGAGCAAGGACTGTAGAATTCAGTGGCATATGAACCACCATATCTTGAGGTAAGGAAAGTACAGTATGGAAAAATACTTTTCATAAAGTAGATGGATGGATGAATGGATGGACGTATGGACAGATAAGTAGATAGATAGCTCATAGATAGATAGAGAGATAGATAGACAGATAGAGTCATATGGTAGAAGTAGAAGGAAAGCACATCAACAAAGTCTTCTCTTTCTGAATTCAGTATTTTTTTTTTTAATTTTATTATTCTGCTGCCATTTCCACTATCTTCCCCACAAGACACTTGATTTGATTGTTTTGTAAGGTAAATGAACTAGTTTCTCACATGCAGTGTTTGCTTATTCTTAATACAATTCAGAGTCAATGATCCCAAATAATTGTTCAAACTTACTCAGGGACCATCTGCCAAATCTCAGGAGATATTTCCTCTATAGAATGTAAATGTGTCTGTCTATATATTGTATTTATGCCTCTCAAGGACATGCTGAATGGGAAGTCTGGTAATAATGAACTTTGGTCATATTTTACTGTTCAAAGTCCCTGTTTTTCTGAAAATAATTGTCTGTGCTAACAATTATTTGAAAAATATCTTTGCCTTTCTCCTCCAGAAGAACAAATTCTATCCAAGGGAGATAATCTAATTTCCCTAAGACCACCCAGCAAAGAGATGGCATAAATTGAATCAGAATTGAGAGGGTATCATTAACTTTTACATAACATCATTTCATTGTGTTCAAAGTAACACAATTTTGTGCCTATTAGTTCTGTCTGTAAAGGCATATGCCATTTTGAAAATGTTAATTCATTGACAATTTCCACATTAGTTGAATAAAACTTAATATTATTAAGCTTGGTTGAGAATATACTGCAGAAGAATGACAGCTGAAGAGGAAAGACCAGATAAAAGACTATGACAATAATCAGAATTGAGACAGTTTTTAACATAGGGGTGGTAGTGGTGGGAAATCTAGTGCAGAGTCATCAGATTCTATTGTATTTTTCACCAAGAGTTGATAATGAGTTGAGAATGAAGTGTGCAAGAAAGACAGTTATCTGGGACAAACCTACTTTAGGTCTAGGATAGACCTACTTTAAGGTCTATATATTAGCAAGCAAAATTCCATTTGTAGCCCCCTTTGCCACAAAAGATAACATGTACACAGTTTCTGGGGGTTAGAACATAGGTGTTTCTGGAGGAACATGACTCTGCTTACCAAAAAGGGAAACCTGAGTATAGTGTGAACACAGTGTTCTTAGATCTAAATGCTACAAAGAGGAAAAGGGATGGAACATTGTTGAATCTTGCTGATGGCCTAATTAGTTTAATTAGGTTACTTGCTGATGGTTCAGTTAGATTGAGAAATTAAAATTGAGCATTGGATTTAGCATCTGGGAGAACATTGGTAAAATGACAAGAACAGTTCACCTATATTAGTGTGGGTGAAAGTCTGGTGCTAATAATGCAAGCAACAATAGGAAGACAGAATATAGCTGTATCACATTCTGACAATCTTTCTAGTATTTAATGGAGCTTAATGATATATCTGCTATCATTTAGTATTTATGCAATGCTTACAAAATATATTTAATAAAGAAGACATTTAATTATTCATATATTTCTATAGCATGCTATGAAAGTAGTGATTATGATATAGTTGATTTCCTTTAATATATTTTTAAAATGTTAGAATTAATATTATAGGAATTGTTGTAGTGGAATAAAATGGTGATAGATCTGATACTGCAATTCTACATATTTTTTGGCCCACTATTTTAAGAATAGTGATTAAAGTATTAATTTTATCTTTATGTGGGGGTTCTAGGAACAGATTATATTTCTTTTTCTAGGAGAGTATTAGGAATGACTAAAAATACTCATATTTTAAAGATTACCTTTATTTTGAAAGGTTACCAATGGGCAGTGTACTTAAAAAGGGAAGGTTTCTGACGGCTGTTTAATCTGTAGATTTATTTTAGTACTTTATGAGATTTATTATATTGAATAACCATTATTATTTAATCGTATTTTCATTTCTACCAGTTGTAAGCTCTTTCCCATTTATAATGTATCTGTCTCTTGGTGTTTAGTTTCCTTTATCTGTCAAAGAACTATTTTGATTTATCAACCTGTGCTATATTCATGTAAAACAGAATAACATATAAATTGTAAAAAGAATTTTAATTTTATATATGTGTATACATTCACACACATGCATGCACGCATACACACACATATTAATTGAAGTACTATTGTTTCAAATCCTCGCTAGTGTTTTGATGGTATAGGATTTCCCAACTCAGGTGTAGTCACTGTAGCTTTCCCACCACCAAAGCACCCATTGTCCTCCACCATAGTCCATTGTGTACTGTGCCCACCCTGTTCTCACCCCTCCTCCACCTCACCCTCTGGTTCCCTCAGATCTGTGTTTAGTTGGTTGGTTTTAAAGTTGTCTTTGGTCCTTTGTTTGGTTTCTCTATATTCCCATATAAATGACACTAGCTAGTATTTATCTTTCTCATTTTGGCTTATATCACTTAGCATGATCCCTTTCAGCTCTATCCATGTTGCTGCAGATGGCATGAGTATGTGTTTTTGATTGCTGAGTAGTATTCTATTGTGTATATAAAACACATCTTCTTCATCCACTCATCTCTTCGGGGATACTTAGTTTGTTTCCATATGTTGGCTATTGTAAATAATGCTGCAATAAACATAAGGATTAGTGTTTTTGTATTTTTACAGTTTGGGGGTAGATACTGAGAAGTGGAATTGCTGGGTCATAGGACAAATCTGTTTTTAGTGTTTGAGAAATCTCCACACTGCTTTCCATAGGAGCTGAACAAGCCTACATTCCCACTAGCAGAACAGAAGAGTTCCCTTTTGTCCATGCTCTTGCCAGCATTTGTTATGGTCTTTGCGATGTGAGCCATTCTCACAGGTGTGGCTGAGGTGGTTTTGATTTTGATTTGCATTTCCCTGATAATAAGTGATTATGAACATTTTTTTTGTATTCATGTTGGCCATCTACATGTCTTCTTTGGAGCAGTACCTATTTGGCTCCTCTACTCATTTTTTGATTGGGTTATTTGTTATATTTTTGTTGTGTTTAAGGATTCTTTGTAGATATTTGATATCAGACCCTTGTCAGATGTATGATGTGGAAAGATGAAAAGATAAAAAATTATTATTTAAATATCACAAACATGATACTCAGCTGCCAGTCACCCATAGTAATTTAATATATATAACACAATTTTTTTGGGGGGTGGTATCAGTGGAGGCAGAATTAGACATTACTCTATACCTGCATAACCTCCTGGTGTTTTCTACCACACTAATCCTAAAGATTACAGAGAAAATTTATGTAGGCTTATTGTATTCCTTTTGATGTAAATATAAATTAGAAAAGGCCCACTAATAACAAAAGAAATGAGCTGATCTCTTAAACAAAGGTAATGTCTCAGTGTCAGTGATGTATTTTAATATCATACATTGTTGCTCTAAATAATTGCTTTTTCATAAAAGTTGATAAACATTTAATTTATACATATATATATATATAAACTTTGTTCAATTTAGCTTAAATAGATTTAGGAATTATTATCTTTTGGAAAGGCTAAATCTTTTTTTTTTTATTTTTTTTTTAAGATTTATTTTTTATTTATACATACAAGCTGGGGTACAGGCCAGAGGCGTGGGGCGGCGAGAGGGTTCACCAGAGACAGAGTGGGAAGCAGAACAGGCAGATCAGAAATACACTGCTGAGGGGAGCAGCGGGCAAGGAAGGAGAGGTCTGCCGCGCCATGTGGGATTCTCCCTGGCTGGGCGTCGAACTCGCGTCGCGTTGCCGCTGCCGACAGCTCCACAGTGCAGCGCTTAACCGCTGCGCCACCAGGGAGGCCCAGAAAGGTTAGATCTTTAAATTTACCTGTGCCAGGCACTATTCTAGGAATTAAGCTTACATGAATACTGCTAAAAAAAAAATTCCTGTCCAATTGCTTACCTTCTGTAGTGGAAAATAGGTTTTAAGGACCAATTAAAGTAAGTGTGTATTTATGTAATAACATCTATTATATGGATATTTGAACGAATTTTTAATATTGAAAACTGATATTAAAGGAAGAGTATATTTCTACCACGTTTTAATGAAATTTTATTTCTATATTTGAGCATCATTAGTCAGATGAAAATTTGCCAAATGAATTTTAGCACATTTATAACTTTTAAATGAATATTGAAGCATCAATGAACTTGGAAATAGTAGTTTATCATTGCCTGCATTTAATTAAAACTACTATATAATTATAATAAAAGAACATTAATTGAATTGCCCACAAATATAGAAATAAAATAAGTCCTGGTTTTGAAGTAAAAATTAATATATATATTTAATAAAGAAATGCCAATACACATTGCACTCTACAGTTACTTCAGTTTGTTTTATTTAGTCTTATTTTTGTTGGAAATACAATTATGTTTTCAACATATTGATATTTTCCATAAACAGGTGAAAGTTTTATGGGAATTTTCTGAAAATATATAATGTAGTATCCCTTCTATACTGAACTCATTTGAATATCAAATGTGTCTGCTAAATATTATTCCTTAATAGCTTAAATAATCTAAAAGCGATATTGACATGACATCACTGCATAGCCACAAACTTGCATGCATGTAGTCGTGAATCTTGCCAGAACTTTTCACAGACTGTGTATTTAACCAAAGTTCAAAATTGCTTTATTCTGTGGACATACTAAACACATGCAATACATTTTGTTGCAGAAATCTTGCTTAAAGATTATTCTGCTCTACTTTAGCACCAGCTGGGTAATTGAATGCTTAGGAATCTAGGAATTTCAGCAAGAATTTGCATTAATCCCCAACAAGCTTGAGTTAGACTTATAGTAGAAACCCTGAAGGACAGTGTGCTCTTAATTACTGCTCCCTTCATTCTAGATGTAGAACTCCCCTGGTGATGAGCAACTAAAGAAAAATCCATCACTAAGTCACTCTTAAACTTTATGATCGTTATCAGTGACCTTTCCATGAACCTAAGTCTAAGGACATACTAAATGAAAGACTATGTAAGTATAACATTTAAAAAACCAACTTAATTAAAAGAGTACACTTAAAATAATGAAGTTACTTAACATTAGCAGCAATTCCTACTAGATAACCTGTCAGTACACCAAAGAGCAATATTTGTTTTTGTTCTTAAATAGCGATTTCAACAAAGAACTTCAGCTTTTTTTAATTAGAGATAATTTCATTTTAAGGACGTTTTTAGAAATCAGTCACTATAGCAATCAACTTTCTAAAATATTTAGGATTTTTACATGAATTTTTAGTTTTAAATTGTGAGTCTTTGATAAATATCTATAAAGTAAAGCAATCTTAAATATGAATGTACGTCCTCACTCTAGTCCCATAGATCCATTTATTTCTAGAATGGCTTTGAGAGATGACAATGTACTGTCAATACTTTTGTCCTATTGTCTGTATAATGTTCAATGATATTTTAGTTCCTTAAAAACTACCTCTAGTGCAAGTATTTCCCACTACTATAAACAATAAATTTAATAGTTAATAGTCATCATTTTGAATATTCAGTAAGATTTCTGATGTCTCAAATGTGTTTAGATTTTGTCAAATTTTAAAGTGATTCTAACTGATCTTACAGTATTGAATTGAATAAATAAGAAAACTGAAGTGTTCCATTTCCTTCTCAGTGAAAGAAGAAACTCTAGTTCTGTTATGTTCTTGTTTCTCAAAGCATCACTGATACACTGTTTGCAAATGCCGTGATTTCTCCTTTCCATCTTCTTTTCACTCCTTTTTTGGTACAATAATTTATATACTGTATATATTCTTATCATCCAAATTGACTAATTCTCTTCAATATGGGACCATATTTTAAAAACATCTGTACTTACAATATCATCTAGCAAAACAATATATTCAATCATTATCATTTCTTTCCCTTCCTACATTTTTGTATAGGATAGAAGGGTCTAGTGAAATTTACTTCAAATATATATTGATATGTCATAATCATTTATTATCACTTTGAAATACAAATAATTTTCTAAGTGAAAGTATTAAAGTGAGATTTCATGTAAGAATACTATATTTTGAAAGACAATAGCGATATTTTTATATTTATAATTAGAGAACTTTACAAAGACCTTTACTAATATTCAACACTGGGCCTAGAATTGGAAGTGTGCCAGATATATTGAATAATATTTAGACAGCATTAAAAAGACAAGAATTTATAGAATGAATGAGAAATAATTTTATATCACAAAGTGATTAAAAACACCTAGTTCTGTAAATTTACTTATTTACTTGTTCCCTCTAAAGTGAATAATGGAGCATTTGGTGTATGTATAGCTCTTCAAATGAATTGAGATGTGTTTCTTCTGACAAATGAAGTGTTTATTGAGGCCTTTTTGATATGATTTTGTAAGTTTTGAATATTTGTGTTTCGTAAATACTATACTACTCTATGAGTTGACATATTTTTCTTCAATTAAACCACCAGTGCATTTCTACTAAACATTGTAATTCCTCCGCATTCCATGATCATTTCCTTGTGGTAATTTTGAATATTCCCCCTGTCCATATGGAAGATACACACCAATTAACTTCCATATAAAAAGAGGCAATGGAGGTAAATAGAGAATGATTTAGAATAATTTTACTTATCTCAATCTGTTTGTTCATCCAACAAACATACATTGTTTTTTATGGATCAGGTACTTAGAAAGTACTTGGTAAAAAGAAATATTAAAATGTGGTACTGAATTTTAAGATGCATGTATTTTGGTAGGATAAGCATAAAAGTGATTATAAAATGATGCTAGAAGTGTAATGGGACTGTTTTGAAACATAAAAATTGAAGAACAAGTTGATCAAAAGAACAGTCTGATATTTGCAGGTTGCCTGAGTTTAGGTACAGGCAGTGCTGAAACATTTCAGTTCAAGGAGATAACATAAAAAGTCTGAGTCATAAAATATTATGAAATTATGTAATCAGAAAAGGATACAGACAATACTTTAACTTCTACTAATTATTGAGAAATATCTGACCTGATCGACTCTGTGCAGAAAATTATTATAAAACTTGGACATAATACAAAAAAAAAAATAGCGCTGGTTAACAGAAAGAAGTTGGCAAAATTTGGTGGAGGGTACACCCGTTATAGGAGGAGAGTTTTTTTTTAAGATTTATTTATTTATGCACGCAAGCTGGGGTACAGGCCAGAGGCATGGGCGGCGAGAAGGTTCACCAGAGACAGAGTAGGGAGAATAGGCAGATCGACAGAAATACACCACTGAGGGGAGCAGCGGGAGAGGAAGGAGAGGTCTGCTGCGCCATGTGGGAAGCTCCCTGGCAGGTGCTCAAATTGCTGCAGTGGCTGTGGATAGCTTCATAGGCTGCAACTTAACCCACTGCGCCACCAGGGATGCCCTAAGAGGAGAATTCTGAGGTCATGCGTCATCATCACAGCTTATGAAGGGATGAGAAAATACAGTTTTGTCACCTGGAATTATATGAAATGAAAATGGGGAGTTGACTATTGAAAGAGCGGAGAAATTATGGAAGGAAAGAAGTCAAAAAAGGGATTCTCAGGCTCTGTCTACCATATTTCTATATAATCCCTCAGCATGCACATATGAAATACACTGGGGGAAAAAAGCTAAAAGTAAAATATTGTACCTGTATCTACAAATTTTATCAGTTCCACCTAAGTTGACATTCATAAATTTTGAACCCCCCAATATTATGGCCATATAAGACAATAAAGGTAGTGATGCTCCAGTTGGGAGTTGTCTGTCATCTGGTATTATTTTCAGTGTGAGGGTATCCATAGTTTAATTTGCCTGTTTATCTAAAATTATAATTTTTTTTAATTTGGACAGCTGGCAAGACAAACTCTTTAGAAACAACCTTCTGTATCATTTATTATTGTTGTTTATGTTTACCTTGAAACCTCAATTGAGGTGCTAACTGCCATAATTGGTTTTGGTAAAAGTTTGTGTTTTAATCTTTTTAAATCATTACCTGTTTGATTGATACTTGAAAATTCTTTACATCCATTTATCATCCAAACCTTAATCTACATTCAAATATTTACATTAGGTGGCAAAATTTGGTTCTTCTACTTCTAGTTCTAGCTTTGCTTCCATATTTACTTTCTGCTTTAACTTCAAACAAAGAGTTTCTATAAAGGTAAAATTTTAACTTATAGCGATCTTGGAGAGTTATAGGGAACAGAGAAATTCAGAGAGAGAGAATAAGACAAGTAAAGGTTGTGAACTAACTGAAAAGATTTTCCCAGAAATAGCCCTGATGAATGAAAATTGAGCAGCACTTTGTAAAGCTGTAGTGGCAGAATCAATACTAAGAGTTGTCAGAAAACCACTCAGTACTGATATGTCTAGATTGGGAGGATCAGCACAGACTACTTCATGCCTTATTAGGGGATTTAAAATGTATACAATTATTCTAGTTTTGGAAGAATATATGTCAGGTTCCTTAATCCACATGCCCTGGAAATTTATAGAGTTAGGATGGTAAAAGAAGGAATATGGAAGATGAAACATAGGAAAGGTGTCAGACAGGAGCAAAACTCATCAAGGTCACAGCTGAATTTTTGCATTGGTAGTTATCTCTCTTTTTTTAAAAAATATTTATTCATATAAGAATTGGGGTGCATAGGCCAGAGGTGTGGGGTGGTGAGAGGATTCACCAGAAACAGAGTGAGGAACAGAATAGGCATATCTGCTGAAGTAAACTACTGAGGGGAGAAGCAGGCAAGGCAGGAGAGGTCTGCTGTGCCATGCGGGAAGCTCTCTGGCTGGGGTTCAACTCGTGCTGCAGTGGCTGTGGATAGCTTCATAGTGCTGAGACTTAAATCAGTTGTGCCACCAGGGAGGCCCTGGATTAGTAGTTATCTCTTTATGAACATTATGCGATTGAGTGAGAAGAAGTTACAAAAGATTGAACACTTTACAGTTTGGCAACATGGAATGTAAATTATATTATTTTCAATAAAGGAACCTATAGGGAAATATCAAACAATAAATGATATAAATAATACATGATATAATTTAAAAACAATACATGGATTCTACTTTATATCTAAGATGTGAAAAGCTGAAATGACACATTTATAACATATTAACAAGAAAAAGCAAAATAGCCTAAATAAAATAACTTCTAAGCCCATAAAAGGAATGAGAGACTAATACAAAAGGTGTAACAGACTTATAATGTGAATTTCACAAAAACAATAATAAAAGAGAGGAAGAGAAAGGAAATGAAGGAAGAAATATTTGAAAGTATCTCTGAGAATTTTCCTCAAACTAATATTAAAAACAAACTGAGAGAAGATCAAGAGGATAAATTTCCAAAAATTAATTCCTACACTTATCATTTGAAAACTGCAGAAAATCAAAGATAAAGAAGAATCTTGACAGAAACCAGAAGAATAAAAATAACTTACTTGGAAAGATACAAAGAATTACAATTGACATCTCTCTAAAATCAATTTGAGCGAGAAGAGAGGAGGGTGAAGTATTTAATGTGTTGAAGAAAGAAAAAACACAACCTAGAATTCTGTATCTTTATCCATCTCCCCTCAATTGATATAATGATTTAACATAATCTCCAAAATTTCCTTGTTCACTGTTTTTGGTGAACTCTATAAATTTACTCAAATGTTCTTATAAAAATAAAAATGAGGGCCTCCCTGGTGGCACAGCGGTTAAGCACTGAGCTATGTAGCTGTGGGCAGCGGTGACGCGAGTTCGACACCTGGCGGGGGAGATTCCCACATGGCGAGGCAGACCTCTCCTGCCTTATCCACTGCTCCCCTCAGCAGTGTATTTCCGTCGATCTGCCTACTTTGCTCCCTACTCTGTATCTGGTGAACCCTCTCACCACCCCACGCCTCTGGCCTGTACCCCAGCTTGTATGCATAAATAAATAAACCTTTAAAAAAAATAACAAAGAGGGCCTCCCCGGTGGTGCAGCGGTTAAGTGCTGCGCTGTGGAGCTGTCGGCAGCGGTGACGCGAGTTCGACGCCTGGCCGGGGAGAATCCCGCATGGTGCAGCAGACCTCTCCTGCCTCGCCCGCTGCTCCCCTCAGCAGTGTGTTTCTGATCTGCCTGTTCTGCTCCCCGCTCTGTCTCTGGTGAACCCTCTCGCCGACCCATGCCTCTGGCCTGTACCCCAGCTTATATGTATAAATAAAAAATAAATCTTTAAAAAAAAAAAGAAATAAAAATGAGCTTCAACAACTAAAACAATTCTGAAAAAGAAGAGGGCTGTTCCTTGTTTCATGTTGTTGAGGTCAAAACCTATCTTCAGTTTTTTCAGCAAGATCTGTGGAGTGTTCCCCAGCTCAAGGACGACAGTCAGTGAGGTAAAACAAACAAGTTGGTGCTGGAAAAGTTTCCATACATATTGAGATGTATGTATTCTACACATATACATATGTATGTATACACGCGTATTGAGGCCACAACTGCCATTTTGGAGACTAGAATTGGTGTCCTCTGGCACCTACAGCCTGGACCAGGACTCCAGGTTCCCATCCTCACCATTCTCAACATTATTTTGACATCCTCATTGCTGCTGCCAATCTTGGTAGTCAGGCCATTTAAAATACCATAGTACAGTCTAATCCCAAAGCAACAGATTATTCATCAAGTCTTCCCCAGCTTACTGTAAGATTTTGATGAGATTCCAGCAAAAGTCTGTTCTGTTTTTGCCAGTTCATTGGTTGTTCTTTGGGAGGGTAAAGCTCTAGAGTTAGCATGCTTAACCCCTTACCTACTGTTCTCCTTTTCTATCTATGAAAATATATTAAATATGACTATTGTATTTGTTATACACCCAAAATGTAACACTAATGCCTGGACATCATTTTGTTCATTTGCTGCAACTGTGCCTGTTAATTGGGCAGTATCAATTATGAAGATCATAAATAGAACAAAGAAGGAAAATAAATAACAGAAGATCATCCATCTTCAATAAATTAACACTAATGTTACTTGGTAGACCAGAAAGGATGCTCTTGTGGGGTTTGTTTTTGCATCAATCAAGGGAGAACAGAAAGAGGAGGGCTGAAGGAGGCACATAGTTTCTTCAAGTCTTATTCCCAAAGTGACACATCTCCCTTCTCCTTCCTCCCTACTCAGTTTCATGTCTAAAAACTGAATTTCAGGAGAACAACAAATGGATTTTGGCAAATAACTCATAATTTCTGTCACCAGGTACTTAGAGTTGGTTTCCTTTCCAGGGATTCCTAAAGAATGGTAGCTAGTTTTCTTGGGAAAGGCAAGATAAAGTGAAATCCAGAAAGATAAAATGCATGTGGAAAGTTTTAGAGGCAGGTGAGAGCTGAAATATTTCATATCTGAATGAGTATTGGTGTCCCCAAGAGGAAGGGCAGTGAAAATTGATGGTCAAAAAGCATGCAAGAGCAAGAGGAAGCAGAATATGAGAGCAATGCTTTATAAAGGTTTTAAATTGTATTTGTATTGCAATGAGAAGCTATTTAATAGACATTAACCTGACAAAGTGAATCAATTTGCATATTCTAGGGATTACTGTTCCTGTTGAATGTGGGATATGCATGAAGCTGTGGTTTATACAATAAGTAGAAGTCTTTGATTAAGAGGGACAATGGCAGTGAATGTATGTGTGTGTGTGTGTGTGTGTGTATACACGCACACACACATATATATATGTATACCCACACACACACACACACACACACACACACACACATATATATGGATGGCAGTGATGTTTATGAGGCACAATCAATAGAAACTGGCATATACTTGCACTTTTAGCTCCAAAAGAGAAAACCTATGTCCTCAGATATTTGATAAGATGTCATGTAGTAATGTTTTGTGTTAATAACTGAAGTTGTCTTTGTTCAGTACCTTGCAGAGTACATCCTTGATAAATACATTTTAAATGAATGAGTGCTTTAAAGTACCGAAAAAACACTGCATGAGGGACAGGAAAGGGAAAATATCTGCGGTGTATGGAATGCATTCAGCTCAATAAAAGAAAGACTAGTCTGAAATAAGAAAATGTTCCTTTTTTTTAAGATTTATTTATTTATTTTCCTCTGGGGTACAGGCCAGAGGCATGGAGCGGTGAGAGGGTTCACCAGAGACAGAGTGGGGAGCAGAACAGGAAGATGGACAGAAATACACTGCTGAGGGGAGCAGTGGGCGAGGCAGGAGAGGTCTGCCCCGCCATGTGGGAATCTCCCTGGCTGGGCGTTGAATTTGCGTCGCCGCTGCCAACAGCTCCACAGCTCAGCGCTTAACCGCTGCGCAACCAGGGAGGCCCTGAAATAAGAAAATGTTCTTAATATTAAATCAGATTCCTTGAAAGTCAATACTCTTTATTAAACCATCAGGGCTTGGGTTATCTGAGGTTAGACACTAAATCACAAAGGAAAATTTCTCATCTTAGCAGAAGCACTGAGAAACTGTTCAAATTTAGTGGACAAGGAATTTGTGTTCTAAAACAAGGATTTGCATGCAATGCAAGTGAAAAACCAGACTCCAATGTGGGAGAAAGTTCTGCAGCCATCTTCCTCTTGTGTTCACCTGTCAGTATGTGCAATCCACAAGGGCAAGGAATTACTATTAGCATAGAAGAGAGCCTGTGAGATAACAGATGATATGCCAATGGCAAAAATAGAGAGTATCTAAACTTGCATCCTATAAATGTCATTTATAATTCACCTTATGCCATATAAATATGTAAATGTACTTTATATACAGAAGACAGTGTGTAGATGCTCTAAAATGACTCATTTGATGAGTAATACATTTATTTTTTCCTTTGAAATGAATGAGTTGTTCTTTATTTTAATTTATTCATTTTCAGTTTAGAAATGTGCCCTGAAAACTTTCAACAAGATGCTCCTTATGTTCCTTTTTCTAATGTTTTTGAAGCAACATTGCATTATAGCATTTTATAAGTTTTACCTGTAGGTCTTTCCAAATCAACACCTTTATATACTACATTCATTTCACCATTGAAAGTCCTATCCTCTCCTTCACCATACAAGTCACTACATACAACTGTGATAGAAAAATGATTAGTGAAATTTTGTCAAGCCCCAAAAGGAAATTATTTTTTAAGATTTACTTATTCATGTGTACAAGAGCTGGGGTATAGGCTATAGGTGTGTATGGAGGGGAGAGAATTCACCAGAGAAAGCGTGGGGAGCAGAACAGGCAGATCTGTGAAATACACTGCTGAGGGTAACAGCAGGTGAGACAGGAGAGATCTGCTGTGTTATATGGATTAGCTCCCTGGCCGGGGATTGAACTCTTGCTGCAGTGGCTGCCAGTAGCTTCTTAGTGCTGAGACTTAACCCCCTTGTGCCACCAGGGAGGCCTGCAAAAAGGAAATTTTATTGCACACCTTTGGATCGCTAGAGCCATGACATCTAGAGGAGAGCTATGCAATATTTGAATATAACTCCTGGAATGGTACCGGTCTTTGAAAGGTACAGAGCACCCAATTATGTAACATAAATTAACCACTTAATTAGATCAGCCTATCACATGATCTAGTTACTGCTATAGGTCAGGAGTGTCTAGCATTAATACATTGTAACATGGAGATGGTTTCTCTTGAGTAGAGCTGGAGAACATACAGAGGACATAGTAAACCCAACGAAGTAATCCATGCCCCTGTGCTGCCCGCTGCTACTGCACTGATGCCTCTCCTTCAGATTCGATGGATAGCACTGTGGGAATCCTCATGGCCAAGTGAGAGGATAGGAATCAGAGCTTATTTCAAGGATGCATCAGCTGACTATCCTGTGCAAATCAAAACTGAGCAGCTATTTCTTTACATCCTCACTCAAAGGTGACCCTAAGATAGTTTTGGGTAGTGCCCATTGTGGCATATCTTGCTCAGGTAAGAATAGATATAGAACCCTGGATAGTAGGAAAGGGTTAAGTTGATTAGGTGGCCAAGAGTAAATAGGGTAAATGCATATGGATATATCTATGAGAGTGATCAGTGTGAAAATGTTGTACTAATCATTAACAAACACAAAAGAATAATTGCTATGGAAAGGGTGAGATAGGGTGAGTTGATCAGCTGATGTCAGCAAACGTCTTTCCTCGTGCCATCCCATTGCTTGTGAAGTCTGTGTATGCACAAAGTCACCAGAGCTGCAGCGTCAGAGCCTATGCGTGGGATTAAAGTATGAACTCTGGATTCCCAAGGTTGATATAGTTACTGCTGCTGCTGAATGGACTACCATAAGCAATAAAGATGTGGGTGAGAACTCCAAATTATGTTGTCCTTTGAGGAAGCCATGCGACCTTGAAGTGGCAAGTTTATTGCATTGGATACTTTCCATTCTGGAAAGGGGAGACATTCATTATATAAATAATTGTGAGGTTGACATATATGCTGGTTATATGTTTGCTGTATATATACCTCAAGGCTTTTCATAGCACACTATGCATCAACTAATGATGTGTCTAATTAATTGACAGACAGTCATGCCAGGGTCACCTTGGGCAAAGGCACTAATTTTTCAGAGGGATTGAGGCTCTAGACACATGCCAGTCAGGTCCACTGGCCTTTCTGATAGAATAGTGGAATGACTTGATTCTACAATTTTGTGCCAGATTGAAGATAATATTCTGAGAGAACAGTTATTGATTTTTCAGAATCATTATATATTTTAAAGTATTGGCCATTCATTATCTGTTGCTGTGTCTGTAACAGGGAGAATAGAACTAGCATCTGACAAGATGGAAATAGTTTTTCTTCTCAACACCACTCTATGTAACCCATATGGGAACTTTGTTCATCCACCCCCCACTTTGACTCTGCAAGACTAGAATTCCTGATTCTCCGAAAGCAGATGCCACCAAAAGACAAAGCAATGATATGTCATAACATAAATTCCCAGTTTCCAATTGGTCATTTTGTGTTTCTGGTGTCAGTAGAACAGAGGCAGAGGCACGCTGGGGGAAGTATTGACTGTAATTTTATGAGGGATTAGTACTGTTGCAATGGGGAAAGAAGGCATGGGTTTGACACATAGATCATCCATGGAGTTGTCTTTTCATATTCCATGTTCAGTTTTAATTGTAAATGACAAATGTAGTACCCATAGCTAGATAATTGCATGTTAACCAGAGAGACAGAATCCCTAGGAATGAAGGTCTGTGTTATATATACCAACATACATCCCTCCTAGCAAAAGTGCAAAGCAAGGGAGAGAATTATTTTGAATGGGTGCTCAAGAATGGAGATGGTGAGTAATATCCTTGATAGTAGACCCAACTGTAGCAACAGCAGATACAGGTTATGTGAATATCCCTCCTCTTATAAGTTTCCTATAGAAAAATAGAGTGAATTTGAGTAGCACAATGCATGAACTATAGTAGATGCTACTTACATAGCTTTCAAATTCTTTTTGCAAGTTCAGTTCATTTATCCCTTCACTGATATGAGTCTTGGATATTAATAGCTTATTGCTGCCTCTGTTTTTTTGAGAACTGATTTGGAAGACAGGTTCTGCCTTGCCGATTCATGGGTCTTTGTCCACATCAATGCTTATATGGGGTATTAGAAATCTATGTCCCTTGCCATAGCTGTGGGGCAGTTTATTCTGAAAAATCTGCTCCTTACAGAATAATTCTGTGTTAGACTTGTGAAAAAAAGATTGAATCTAAAATAGAACCATAGGATGTAAATGGAAAATCTCATGTATGTGCCTTGAAGACAACAAAACTTAAGGTAGCTTATATCCATATGATTTTTTTTAGAATGAATATATGTATATATATATATATATATATATATATATATTCTGTGTTGTAAAACAATGCTTAGTTTCTCTATACGTGTGTATATAATAATGTTTGTATTATGATCACTGATGCTCTGAGAATAATAATTACAGGTCTGTCTATTATTGGTATTATGATGCTTTTTCTTTGTTAGCATTAACACATTGAAATAGATACCTTTTCCCTTCCGTTCAATCTTTGGGTAATATTTTTATATTAATTTTTCTGTAAATAATAAATGTGAATTTATCTTTGTTAAATTTGAGTTCTCAGTAAGGAAAAGGAGAGCATTCATGTTTAAGCAGATAACTATTATTTTGTGTTTTATTTATACCTATTATCAAAAAAAATTTAAAAAATTATTAAATTTTAAAAAATACTTTAAGTTCTAATTGTATTTTATGTTTACATTTTCTACATTACAGGTGGCCATATTTGAAAATATATGGTTTTGTTAAGACAAATGTACTGTATGATTCTACATCCCAGAGGTCTGTTATGAAAAGCTAATGTGTTGGGGGACTTTCTAGTGGTGCAGGGGTTAAAATCTCAGCACTATGAATCTATCTGCAGCCACTGCCATTGGGCCTGAGTTCAATCCCTGGCCCAGGTGCTGATCCACATGGCACATCAGACCTCCCCTGCCTCACCCACTGCTCCCCTCACCAGTGTATTTCAGTAGATCTGCCTGTTCTGCTCCCCACTCTGTCTCTGGTGAATCCTCTAGCCCCACCCTCCCCCCCACACCCCTGGCCTACACCACAGTTCAAAAAAAATGTTAATGAGTTAATGATCTTTGTTAGACTGTGAGTACCTTGGAACTAGAGCTTTGTGTCATTTAGAAATGTCATAATAGCTAATGTCACCTAGATGGAACTCAAGAGGATAACAGCCAACAGATTATTTCCCAAATCCTAGGTGCAGTGACCTTTGACTCTCATTGAAGATCATGTCTCCCTTAATATGCTTCTTTTACTTGCTAATGGAAGGTTTGAATTGATCCTGCTAGGAAATATACCACCATGATTATCCATTCCTTCCTCACATAGCCCTTATTGTTACTCTAACATTTCAGTCTAACTAGTTCACTGTAACTAGTTCAGTATAGATTGTGTGAGTCATATTCTGCCTTTCATCTACTTTGTTGTGGATTCTGCATGCCCATTATTTAAACATTCCCTCCTTTATTCAAAGATCATGCAATTCATGTCTTTTTAGAATTTAATTAGTGGTTAACTTTGAATTCTATTCAATGTGTGTATATAAACATGAATATTTGGAAACTATATTCAGTAATTACCAAAAAATTATTAACAATTAATGTGAATACAAAAAATTTAGACCATGAGTGCATTTCCAGAAAACATTCAAAGTTTATAATTGCCTGTGTTGAAACTAAAAATGTACTTGGGCCATTATAAAAATGTGTTTTTGCCTTGGTAATTACAATGGTAATTAAAAGATTGTGTCCATTCAAAGAATATAAGGTCCCACTTGACCCAGGATTAAATTCTCCCAGCTTCATTTGTGTTTTTATTTATGGGCACTGAATCCTACAGGACCATTGGTAAATCTGAGTATGTTCAGAGGAATGTGTTAAGACAGTTAATCATGTGATTTCAGGAATAATTGAAGAAACTGGCAATGTTTAATCTAGAAAAGAGAAATACTATCGGGCCTATAATAATTATACTCAAGAGTTTGAATAAATTTACTTGAAAAATTAGACCATACCTCAATGAGGGGAACTCATGGTCATAATTAAAGTCACAAAGAACCAAAAATTAATTCATCACATGAAATGACTGTTAATAGTAATTTAAATTGGCCAGCTTGGGAGTGTTTGGATCTCCTGTCAGTGGAAACATTCAGAGTTTGAATGAGCATTTATTGAGATTACTCAAGCATAAAGGGTATCATTGATTATGTGATTGATCCTCACTGGTCTTTATCAATCTTAGATATCAAGAGTCTATAAAATACCTCTACTCACCCTCTCTTCTTCATGTTCTTCTCACATATTATTTTGGAAGTTATCATAGATTATGATAGAATTACAGAATTCTAATGGGATTACTTCCTTAGAAAACAAGTGAGTAAACTAAAGGTAATAATACACAGTGAGGACATGTAGGAATTGGAAATGGAATAACTTGTTTTGCTAATATGTTTGTATTTCCATCATGGAAAACACATTAGACTAGGAAGTAAGATAACTGATGCAATGCAGAATTAATAATGATCTCCAAAACCTAATCATATTAAAATGTCAGTTGCAAATATACGATATAATTACATATGCACATAAGTGTATTATTACATATGCAGGTGTATTTATGTGTGTGTGTGTGCATATGAGCATGTGCATGTGTTTATATGTATATATAAATCCCAGTAGAACATAATACCAGTGACCAGATATTTTTAATATCAGATATTTTTATAGATCACTTTTATATGTAGATGTGCAAAGAAAGACTTTAGAGATCACATTGTGTAACACTGTGTAGGAGACATTGGCCTATAGAGGCTATAAGCAACTCACTCAGTGTTACAAAAAAGGCCAGAAGTAGTACCCGCTCTTTTTTAAATAGGATATTTTTCATTTATATTGAATTTGTATATTTCTTTAGGATACATGAAGGCTAATTTGCTATAGATGAATAGGTAGTGATTACTTATCAGAGAAGGTTAGGGAAACAATTTCAAGCTCATGTTTCTCAAAACAGTAAAAAAAAAAAAAATAACCTGAACCACCAAAGACACTTTTCTTTAGGTTGTGTCTGTTTTTCAAGTGCCACACAGATAGATACTATATCACTATCTATAGAAATTTAGGTGAATGATATTCAGAAAATATAAGTAGTATATCCTCCCTCATTAAGTCCTCTGTTTCTCAAGGTCAGATGGTTTGACTCTCTTGTGGTCTAACATTTTCTGTTATTCTAAGTTAAAAAGGTAATTTTGCCTTTGGGTCTCCATGGACTTAACACAGCTAAGAACAAATTAAATAGAGCACTCCCAATGTAGCAGCACATTTTTTCCCTCAAAGAGTGTCAAGGGAATTAAAATAAAAGCATTCATTCAGGGGAGTTTTTAAAAGGATATTCAGAAATATAGTAACAATGCAACTAGCCTAACCTTAATGACTTCATCTAGAATGATTTTATCATAGGAGCCTCACAAATGTAAATACATATGATGTAATAGAAAGTTACTTGCTTCACTGAATAGTTACAAATTTCCATTTGTGGTCAAGAAAACATTTTTTCCATGAGAAAAGCAGTCTCTGTCACTTAAAGAGGTAGCAAAGGGGCTATCATGCTTTGGAACCTCATGAAAGTATATTTCTACATTAGTTTGTAAGTGATTAAAAAAAGGTTGTGTTTAAGGTTGGGTTTAGATTATTCATCTCTTAATTAATCAGTTATGTACTAATGAAAATAGTTACAAAAATCCTCAGCAAAATACTAGCAAACCAAATCCAACAATACATTAAAAGAATCACAAAGAATAAAGAGGCATTTATCTCAGCAATGCAAGGATGATGATTCAATATAGGCAAATCAATAAATGTGATACATATTACCAAAAGGAAAGAAAACATCATATACTCAATAGATGTGGGAAAAGTATTGGAGAGGATTTAATATTCTTTTATGATTAAAATCATCAGCAATTCAAAAGACCAAAAATGGATCTACCATATGACCCAGCAATTCCATCCCTAAATATATATCCAAAGAACACAAAGGCACTACATTGAAAGGAAACCTACACTCCGGTTCTATAGCAGAACTATTTACAATAGCCAAGATATGGGAATAACCTCAATGCCCCAGAACCAGAACAGATAAGTGGATCAAGAAGATGTGGTACATGTACACAATGGAATGTGTATACCAGCAATCAAAAAAGATAAATTGCTGTCATTGACAGCAACATGGACAGAACTGCAAGGGTTTATTCTAAGTGACGTGAGCCAGAGGAGAAAGATAAATACCAGATGGTTATAGACAATCTAGAGAAACCAAAGGATCAGACAAAGACAAACTAAGACTGACCCTTGAAAACAGACTGTAGATCTGAAAGCTTCGGTATCCAGGAGGGGAGAGGAAGTGAGAAGGGGAGAGTAGATAACAGGGGTTGGGGGGAGAGTGCTGTGCTGTGTGGTGGATGACTGTGGGTCCTATGGTGGTAGGAAAACTATGGTAACCCCACCTGAAGGGAGAAACCCTGTATTGTGATAAAATAAACAAGGATGTTTAAAACATAATTTAAAACATTTCTCAACAAAATGGGTATAGAAGGAAAGTAACTCAACAGATATAATAAACCCACAGCCAACATCCTACTCAATGGCAAAAATTGATATTCCTGTTCTAAAAATAATATTGCTAACATGGTACATTATTTTAACATCATACTGAGGAAGGAATTATCCTTATGAAAACAAGCAAAGCTTTTATCCATCATGATGAACATTTTTATTAGGAAAGTAGTATATGTGAAAAAAATGTGACACTTCCAAGGAGATACACAATAAAGAAAAAAGGCAACTCAAGTTGCCTTCGAACCCCTCCCATCAGACAGCCAGCAGAACACAAAAACAGTATTTAAACAGTCACTACGATGTTGTAAGTTAAAGGAAAGTTGTGAAGGGGGGTAAAATATTACTGACACACATGGATAGGAGAAAATAGATGGCAAATAATTCATTATTGTAGGACTTGGGCAAAGCAAGACTGCCCAAAGACGATTTCTAAGAAACTTCCTGAATACTCATGGAAACCTAGATAGGCTCTTTCAGGGAAGACTTAATATTCTAGATATAAATCATTCTACAATGTTTCTAGAAGCAGATTTGTATTTATATGAAATGTATATAAATTTAAATTATATTACAACAGGAAGAGAATGAACCAAAGAGCATTCCTACATTTTACGAATTATTTCCTTCAATTATAATTCAAATTTCAAAGTCCAAGATATTTTCAGTCTTTATTTTATTTTCATCTGGATATTCCCACACAAAATAATCTCAAATATTTTATCTTCAGGAAATATTTAGGTATTTTATATATTTGGGTCAGTATAAAGATAGGTAGTTTTCTACAATGAAAAAAACAGATGCATAATTATTAATTTCACTTTGTCACTAGATAAAATGATTCAGTGATTTAAAATCTATCATAGTGAATTAGTATTGAGTAGTAACTAAGTTAAGAATCATGACCTACTTTTAAACTTAAAAAACAACATTACTTGAAGGAATTACAGGTAACAACCTCTGTTTGAGAATTGCCCCCTTCCTCACACAAAGAAATGTGCAAAGTTGAAAATAGCTTGTGTTGTTTTTGGGTAGCTCTCTGACTCCCTGCTGTATATCTTCACCTAAAGTAGCATTTTAGAACAATTAGTGACTGTAGAGATGATTATAATGTCAAAAATGTGGGATTATGACTTTAGATAAAGAATAAACAGCAGGAGAAAGCCTATTAAGAAGTAAATATCCTATTTCCAGAGAAGTCTCTTTTGCAATTAGAAATAAACAGGAATAAGACAAACACAATTACTCAGTTATGCATGCTTATGAATTTTTATATTGTTATATTTTTGCAGGAAATTATTACTATTAACTAAGCCATCCACTAATAATTTAAAAAAATTAAAAACACCATAATTTTGAGATGATTTTTTTTTCTTGATAGAGAAACATGTTTTTAGAATAGCAAAAACGATGATTAAAAAAGTGAAGCATTCCAAACATGTTTGGTAAATCGTAAAGTCTGTATGTAACTTTTACATTGAATGGCTAAAGGACATCTAATTTAATAATTTGGCTGAGGTTTTCCACTAGAATATAGGGGAAGAAAAGTAGATATCAGGAATCTTGAAACATCTATCTCACCCATCTCATTATGTAAGACATTAAAAAAGGAATGAGTAGAATGAAAATGTAGTCTTTGCAAATGTTTCTTTCTTAATCTACATCACCACTATTTTTCAAATAACATTGCAAAAAAAGACATAGGCAAACAGATAAATAGGTGCACATGGGATATATGAGTCCGCTGAGATCATAGATAATGTTTTTGAGAAAGTTGTTACAAATGCAATTTCCTTCTGAAATCTTTTATTAATTTCTCTCATCAAAGTATATACTCCCTACAGTTTAAAAGAAAACATTAAGATATCTGAAAAGCCAATAGAATTATTAATAGAAATGACAAAAGAAAATATGAAATTCTTAACACCATGTCATTATAAGGAAGTGCCACTTGTAATAAGACTTTTGACTGGCAGTTTTCAAGGAAAAAAATGGAATTCTGAAAGAGATAATAGTAGACTAATGACCAAATTAGAAACTGAACACCAGAGGGAAACAAAATATAAACTGGAAAATGCTGTGTCAGAGGAATATCAATTATATTCCAAGACAATTTAAATGATGGATCATGGACACTGGAAAACTAGACTTAATGATTATGAAACACAAGGCTAGAACAACAATGTAGGTTAAGATATATTGTGCTTTTATAACATTTCTACCACATAATGTTTTTTTTTTTCAGCTACAGCTATTACCTCTCTTTTCTAATAAGTAGAATTAATATATTTTCCCTTTTTTCCCATACTGAAATTATGTACCATTATCACTACTATAATATTAAAGCTATAAAATACTCTTTAATTCATAAATCTATTTTGTTAATCTAGTTTATAAAAATCATAATGCTTTGTATTCATATTTAATTCTTTAAGAGCTCAATAACTTTAGTCATTAGCTAATTGAACCACTAAATAATTACATTTTTATAATTAATAAAGCACTGAATAATTTCCTCCTTTGCCTTCCTGGACAGTAATTTTTATTTGGAGTGGAAAGATAGTATTTTTATAGTATTTGTTTTTATTTCTTGGAATGCCTAAGGTGAAAGTAACTCAGTTGATTAATTACATTTATAAAAGTAGCATATTTTCTGAGAAAAAATAATATAAGGTTTGTTTCCAGTTTCAATCAGGCCATTCAGTACCACAATTATATATTTAACTCACAATCATGATTCTAAGGTAGACAGTTACAGAGACTGCAAAGGCATGTGGGAGTGGGCAATCCAGAGTATATAAAAGGCATAGTGTGATTCCCTTCTAAAGGTTATAAACCCATCTTACCCAGCGTACTTTCATTGGGATATGCTGGTAACTGTATAAAGGACTCAATCATGAGGAACTCATAATTGACTTCTTTAATGGGAACACACATCACTGCTGAAGTCACAGGGGAACTTGATTTGTGTAGATGGCTGTTTGACATTAACACTATACTCCAACCTGACCCAGAGACACTTTCTTCAAAAGCTGGTTCCCATGATGCTATTCAATTCATTCTGTGTGGTTGGTTCCCTACTGAGTCCATCTATAGCCTTCTATCTTTGCTTTTGGAGACCTTTGGCTTCCTAAGGTACTCTGAAAAAAATTACAAAAGTTCTAAGAGTGACAAATGCTACATAACCTCTACTTTAAAAAAAGCAACGTAAGATACAAGGGATGTAAGTCTAATGTAAGAAATACATTAATAATACAAACAATGTGAGAAAAGTTTATACACAGACTTCATAATAAATAATCCAGATAGATACAATGCTGTTACTTGTTTTTCAAGGTATAATTGTAAGTCAAGTTGTAAAAATGTGTGACAGTAACTTGCAAATTATCCCTGTACTGAGTACATGATTTAAGGATTTAGAAGCTACAGTATTCTAAATAACATTCATAAAATCCATAGTAAAATATTTAAATTGTTTTATTTTAATTTCTTTTGATTTGGACCACATATTTATGTTTCTGATTAACCCAGAAATTTGCAATAAGAAGTTAAGGAAATTACAAATGGCTTCTATTGTTTTATAAAATAGCAGAGACAGACTTAC
>PVIJ01000086.1:380617-414223 GCA_004024925.1 Scalopus aquaticus
GACGGCAGTGAGGAAAAGCAGCTGAGAGGAATTTATAGATATTCAAAATTATGATATTTGAATCAAGTTAGAAAGCACATTATTTGCTATAAAAAGGAAATCATATGTGAAGAATGGAAACATTGTGTCAAAAACCTAAGGTCAGATAAAATGAAACCTTGGTAGAACTGAGGCAAGGTCAGTATGATTTAGTCAGAAGCACCCAAGAGTAGATTAATAATAAATCAGGATGGACCAGGCCATAAACCAAACCATCAGGCATTTTGAAGAATAAATTCTTTATCCAAATAGCAATAGACACTTTCTATTCCACATATTAATGACATTATCCATTATTTCAGTTAAAAATAGAGAGATGAGTGTTGAAAGAAAAAACAAATAGCAATAGAAAATCAATGCAAATGTTAAACAAATGAGTAAAATCATCAGTTTAAAATGGTTTGGGACTTAGTCTTTCAAAATGATTGGAGAAGACCAGTGTAGATTCAGAGATCAGTACAAGGAGCATGAAGAAGTGAGCTATAGAAATAGCAAATGACATCTAAGATTTTTATGCTTTGTACCTTGACTGCAGTTTCTAAAGAAGAGAAAAAAGTGAAAGATTACTTTTAATTGCCTGACTTGTGCTTCAGAAAAAGTAGCACTTCTTTTTTTTGGGGGGTAGTACTCTTTTTATACAGATTATGAGAAGTTCTATAAATTCATTTTTTAAAATAAAATACATTAATTTAAGGTCTTATTTTTTAAAGATTTATTTATTTATGCATACAAGATCTGGGGTATAGGCCAGAGGGTTGGGGGTGGGGGGGCGGTGAGAGGATTCACCAGAGACAGAGTGTGGAGCAGAACAGGCAGACTGACTGAAATACACTGCTGAGGGGAGCAGCGGGTGAGACGGTAGAGGTCTGCTGCATGTGTGGGTTAGCTCTGTGGCTGGGCATTGAACTCATGCTGCAGTGGCTGCTGGTAGCTTCATGGTGCTGAGACTTATCCCCTTGTGCCACCAGGGAGGCCCCCTGTGGTATCCTTTTTATTTTATTTTATGTTATTGTATTTTTATTCTTTCATTTCAGTAGCATTAGGATTCTCTCCATCTGCTATCATCACTGTAAGGTAGCCACCACAAAATCAAGATAGTGTTAAGACATTTGGATGGATGGTAGTTAATTAGGTTTGAGGGCTGCTAACCTAGGAAGAGGTCCTGGCAAATACATAAAAGTGCATGACATCTACAATAAAGTAAGGATGTTTAAGGGTCAATGATTTTTCCCAAAAGGAAAGAAGATGACTTTCAGTGATCAAAGAACCCGAGTATGTGTCTTTAAGCATAAATGATTAAGTGCTAAAACCACAGTCTTAAAGAAGCAAGTTATTCAAATTTGGGGACAGACTTTGCAGGGACAGTTTTTAGTATGTTTGTTGCAGAAGAAAAACCAGTTAATTGAAAGTGTAATGCAAAGGGCAAACATTAATTTTACCTACCGGACTAAATATTGATTGAAAAAAATAATATTTCCCAGCATACTTTTCCTGGAACTCCTCATATTTTATTGTTTTATATTCCTCTTAGTATCATTCACCTTTTAACATACAGTATAATTTGCTCATTTATAATATTAGCTTTATATTTTTCCTATAACAATGTAATCTCCAAAAAATGAAGCATTCACTGGTTTTTTCCCCCTTAGCCAACTTCTTGCACATAGTATGCATTCAATGACTATTAAGTGAATGAAAGAATGAATGAATTGCAGGAGAACAGTGATATATTTGAAGCAATTTCAAGTATAAAATAGTGGAATCCTTTTTTGGAGAAGAGGTTGGAAATGGTGTCTGGTTCAGGTTATCATAGGACCTTGAAGTCTATTAATATTTTACAATTTTATCATCTAGATGACTGGAAGTCACTAATTTTTTAAGGAATAAATTACAGTAAGAGTAATATAGAATGGCACTTCTTGTAACAATATGAAAGCTTTATTGAATTATAGTAAAACAGTTATAAATATGGCCTAGAAACATACTACCCCACAAAATATTTGGAAAGGGAATGGCAACTTTGGAAGAAAGGTATGTAATTTATATCACCGCCATCTTGATAAAGCATGTAATGGATGAACAGCAAATCTAGAACTAGGAAGTAACTCAGAACTATGGCCAATGGCCAATATAAGATGGTGGTAGTGGTGGATTAGTGTGTGCATGTGTGTGTGTGTGCGTGCGCGTGTGTGTGCGTGTGTGTGTGTCTGTTTTTATACCATAGAAATGAGAGATCAGAAATTTATATCTATTGTAAAGTTTCATTTTCTGAATTTTCAGTGAATTTGATCTTTACTATTTGGTATCTTCTGTTCATGTATTTCTTTGTGTAGTAATCCAGTTATCTACTTTGTAGGGGGAATCGAAATGATTTTGTAAGTTTTCTTTAAGATGACAAAAACATTCTTCTCTTTCACTTTCTGCAGAAACATTTTTCTGACTTTCGAGTTTTCCTTATGAAGCTCTGCGCTTAATATGGGAACCCTGAATGACCTAGATTTCGAGACAGTGTATAGGTTAACTATAAATCAACAATTATGGAAATTGTAACATTTCCCTTTCTTTTTACCTGGTGATGAGGAAGTGCAGATTTTATGATGGATGTATTGTTAAACTGCCTTGCAAGTCACAGTTTGCTACAAACAAAACAAAATGTAGAAGACAGGGATTTTGGGGATTTCTACACAACATCTGTTTTGCAAGCAAAGTACAAATATGTGCGTTATTGGACTCAGAGCACTTTATGAGAAAATATTTATTTCTAGATAATACTTTAACTACTAATGCACAGTACTCAATTTTATTTTCAAAAATATTTCAAAAATATTTTTCAGAAGATTATAATTCTGTGCCTTTCTATTCCATTGTATCACTTTCTTTATATTAAATGGTTTTAATATCATATTGCTTCTTTCTTTATTCTCTATATTTACTATTTTCTTTCCTTTTTCTGCAAAAATTTTGCCCTCTGCCTCATGATTCATTTCCTCATCCTTAGATTAAAATTGAAAGAGTGGAATTAATTTCCAAAATACAGGACATAAATATTCAGCCATGTGACCAGAAAACCATGTCCTCTGAAAAATTTTCACTAAGGCCCCATCTACAGTGGCATCTCTCAGTTTTTTCCCTTACATGGTGAAATAGTCCTCCTAATTTCTATCACTGTGTAACATTTGCATATATTTTGTCAGGCTACTTCTTCAGTTTGCACCACCCTCAATAATACTAACTAAATAATTTTCCGTAGTCTTTTTTTATTACAAGACATTTTTTATTTTATTTATCAGCTTGAAAAACTATCAGTTGCTATTAAAATTCTAAATAGTAGGGACTTAAATGGCATAGATATTTATCATCCAGCTTGACAAGAAGACTAGGGGGGTCCTTGCAGGCATCCATTTGTCTGCTCAACAAAATCATCCAGGATATGTTCTTTCTTTATTCTCTTTTACAATCACTAGCCTTTGAACCTCTGTGTTCCTTTTGTCACCTTGTGATTACAACAGGATAACCACAATCTTTGCTTCAATTCTCTCTTTCAGGTGAGATGAAATGGTCAGGGTAGCAAGATAAAGGCTCCCTCTTGCACCTTTGTAGAAAAGTAAGTTTTGCCAAAAGTTTCACAACTGACTTGCTTTTCGGTTTTGCTGGCTGAAGCTGGACATATTGTAGCCTTGAACAAAGTAAGAGGAGAGGAAGTTGGAAAGCCCCATTAACCAGACAGTGGTCTGTGCCTGCTGTGGCATCTTCTACATCTGTTCTAGTGTTTTCAGCTCCTGTACTTTGTGATGACTATCATTTTACCTAATTAATCTTTATATAATTATGTCTACTACTGTTGAATAGTTTATAATGGAATTAGATTGGATCATGTTTTCTGGGCTTTATCTTTAAACTCACCCTTTTGATCTTAAATATTGATGATTGGTGTATAACAAAGCAACAAAAAAGACCGTACCATCAGTTCTTCTTTGAAGTGGTTGTGATCATTTGTTGAGCTCAATTATATCTAACAGTCTGATTTTTATCTGACAAGTTGCCTTTCCAAAGCAAATTCCCTTATTATTATTACCAGTGAACTCACACAGGTTTCTAATACTGTCAAAGCCCCTAAATGGACACCCCATTTTTACCAGAATTTTAAAAAGTGTTAAAAGTGATTAAATACATGAAAGGGACTTCTTTTGCAAGTACATTGAGAACATCTGGCATCATTTCTGCTGGCCCTGCCCTGCTGTTTTTCCCTAGTGGGATCGTGGTTCCAGATGTTGATGATACAGTTCAATGGTCACCCACAGTCCATCACCCAAAGGCACCAGAATTGGTGCTAAAACTGACTCAAAATTCCTGGTGCCAAACATTTCAAAACCACAATAGTGCTTTGAAAAAAAATGATCAAGGTCTGTATCTTAAATTGATTTATTAAAAAAATGGAAAGAAGTTATGTTTGTTAATTTCTTTCCATTAAAATATCTAAAATAATTATTATGGCATTATTATAAACTGCAATGTCATAAATATTCCATTTTATCCAATATAAGATTATTTTGTTTAAAATAGAATTTGCCCTCCTGGCCCCCATTCTCCTGATACATGTGTAAATCTCAGAAGATTAATTAAGGATGTTATAAACTACATGTCCTAAACCTTTAGGCTTGTACATGGCCTTTATCCTAATTTGTGAACATGCCATTATAAGTCACTGATTTTTTTCTTTGAAATACTATCTGAAGGTACTTTAAAAAATTTCCCTCTGCATGTTTAAACTTCCCTGCAAATCTTTTTTTTTTTTGATATATTTATTTATGCATACAAGCTGGGGTACAGGCCAGAGGCGTGGGGCGACGAGAGGGTTCACCAGAGACAGAGTGGGGAGCAGAACAGGTAGATCAACCAAAACACACTGCTGAGGGAAGCAGCAGGTGAGGCAGGAGAGGTCTGCCACACCATACGGGATTCTCCCTGGCCAGGCGTTGAACTCGCGTCACTGCTGCAGACAGCTCCACAGCGCAGCACTTAAGCCCTAAACTTCCCTGCAAGTCTTTATAGAATAACTGATAAAATAAATTGATATAATCATTAAATTATATCTATAAGCCATGGGTATGATTAATTTTCTTCTGTATTGAAGGAGTAGAAATGTTTTCTAACATGTTTATATATTATACTTCACTTCATATTTAATCTACCCTTGGCTTCTGCATTACTTTCTCATTGCTTTCATACAAATTACCACAAAGTGACTTAACACAAATTTATTATTTTACTTTCTTGAAATCAAGGTCCTTAAATCCATTAGTAAATAGGGCATCATTTCTTTGGAGGTTCAAGGAAGACTCCAACTCCTTGCCTTTCCAGTTTTTAGCAGTCTCCTCAGTTCTTCTCTTTTTGTCTCCCTCCCATTATCACATCCTCTACCTCGAACCTTCCTACATTCTTGCCTGTCTCTATTTCATAACAACTCCTCTGATACATTTTATCCACCCAGACAATGCAAGATAATTTTCCCATTTGAAGATCATTAACTCAGTTACATGCAGAAAAATTCTTTTACAACAAAAAAATTGCATTTCATAGATTTAGGGGTTAGGACATGATCATCTTTTGCCTTCATTATTCTAGCTACCTAACCTTCCCTTTCAACTATTTCATAAATTTATTATATAGAATGGAGCAACTCACAGAGTTCATTGTCACCAACCAGATGTCAAATACCCAAGAACAAGCTGAAAACATGTAAATGGAGAAAAAAAAAAAGAAGTATAGTAGCCCACTTGGCTTTTTTTATTTACAGAAGAATGTATCGATCTTTACTTTATTAATGATTCTCTGTGGTTTGGTTTTTCTTAACCATGGAGATTTAGATGTATGAATTATAAGAAGAAAGTGCTGATACAGAAGCAATTTTGAGAAGTAGACATTAAGGGCTTGATTGTTTTCTTGGAGAAAGAGCTAAATTTCAAGTAGTTGATAAATGCTTTAAATCATGTGCAAATTTTAATACACATGTAGAAAGTTTACGTCTTTTTACCATATCTATGATAAGTATGGATTCGTAAAATAAACTGTGCTGATGTGAAACAAACAAAAAAGGTTATCTTAAAAGTTTAAATTTATTTACGCCATTTAAGAAATTCAGCTAAATATTTTATATTTGGAAATATCCCTATGCAAAAATCTTATAGTAATTTAATAATTTTTTGTTGGAAGTGCAATGCAATTGCTATCTATCTGTTTACATGAAATATGGCAAAGATGATACTAATTACTTAAAGATTTTCTGTTACTAAACTATCAAGTTCTCTTGAAATCACTGCATTCCTTGCTAAATAATTTCATAATTTTACACCTAGAAGAGTAAGGGCAGACAGTAAGCATTATGGAAAAATATTCAAAATATATTCAGAGTAGGTCTTCAGTCTTTTGTCTGTCTTTCTTTATGGTGGTAACATTGGTTTGTAAACCACTGTATGTGATTTAGGGGACTAGGTTCACACATCCTCAGATGTATTTTGCCAAACCAACCCCACCATCCAAGCGCCCATTATCCTTTACTCTAGGTTCTTGGGTCTTCTCCTCACTTTGCTCCCACTCCATCCTTATCTCTCCCTCTGGAAACTTCAGTTCAGCACAGATCTTGATATTTGATGTCTGAATGGGGTTTCTAATTGTACATCAATCTAAAGTGAACCTTTATTTGATCTTTTAATAATAAACTCCTTTGACTAAGACAATACACAAATTCTGTTGTCTTTCCTGCCTCAAGTATTGGTGAGTATATTTTAATTAAGATTCTAGTTGCATAATGATTTGTATGTATCTAGAAATAAATTAAGAATATGAAGGGAGATATTTAATAAATCTGTAAGCTTTCATCAGTCTTAGAATTTATGGAATTTTCTGTTCTTGACAAATATAATAGTTGCGAAGATTATTTTACCTCAACTTCATTTTACATTTATTCAGCTTGAGATACAATATTTTTATTTGTTCTTAATGGATTTCTGGCTATCTCTCTATTTATTTTTGTAGGAGTAATGCTATGAAAAATTTAATTTGACTATATATTTCTCTTTCTTAGAAATTTGGAATAAAGGCAATCAATCTTTACAGTCCACCGTGTTGCCGTGAATTAAATTAGGTGTCAAGTGAGAAGAATATCAGCTCAAGTGCTTGATTGTACAATATGCACATTATAATAGAATAATTACCTTAGTTGCTGCTCATCTATCATTTTCAAGCAGTCTTTTAAAAAGACATAAGCAGATGTCAGACATCTGGAAGTTCCAGACGATAGGACATTTTGAGAGAAACAACTTAAACTTTGAAGGTAAAAATGGAAATGTGTTATTTACTTATGCAATCTTGGAATTCTTAAAAAAGTGAAATAAGAATTTCTCTTAAGTTATTTATATGCTTTGGATATATATCTCTATCCAAATAGAGCTCTGTTTTGTAGACTTCATATGAATGGCATGGAGAAAGAGAACTGAATGGGAGAAAATAAGGGCAAACTATGATCTTTGACCATGCATATCATCTTGAATGGTTATTATGAATTCCCTGACACTAGATTAGACCAGAATGCACTTATTTGATGAGAAAAACTGCATATAATAAAGCAGAATTTTTATCTTCCTATAAATGAAAGATAAGGACAATGTCGAACATGGTTAGAATAGGAGACCTAAAAGATGAGACAAAGTAACATAAACAAATGTTAGAGCTAACTGATTAAAATGCTTTATTGGTTATTTTATGTAATCCTTTTCCAAACTGGATAATGAACTCTAGTATTATTTAAACTTCAAAAGTAATATTGCCAGGGCAGTGCATGTTAAGGATTTGTAAGCAGCGACATAGGTAGTCATTGCCAGAGACTTTTTGGATTTTATATATTCATTAATTCAAGTGAGTTAAGCATTTGTCCATACACTAAGGATACAAAGTCAATATATTATCTGTGATTATACATTCTACAGGAGGAATCGTATCATACAATAAATCGATAAATCATTATGACACAAAAGTGATGGGAAAAACTTGTGCTAACTGGAGGAAGAACACACCGTGCAGCAAAATTATAAGGCTTGTGTTCTCAACGAACACTAGGAGGCAAAGTAACCAGTACTAAGGCTCTAATAATGATGACTGGCACAAAAATTTATTAGATGGGGCACCAGATAATCTATGGTGCAGTCTTACCCACCATAGAAGGGACTTGAAGTGTGGCCTGATATAGGAAGCCATTGGTTAATTTCATCAGAGAAAGGGTTTGCCATCAATTACATTTAAAAATATCACTCTATTGGCTGTTGGTAGAAGAGGAAATAGAAGAAGGGAATGTGAGTAGGGGAAGGGAGGCCGTGCAAGAGGTTAGTTGTGTAGGAGACCTAATATATTGACATGGCCAAAGGCAGTAGTGGTGGAAGTGTTTAAAAATTTGCAGCTATTTTGAAAATAATGTCTATAAATTTTTTCTTTTGTTTTCGACATTGATGAGAAACAATAGAGATACTGAGTATAAAATTTGATATTGGACTGTCGAGAACTTTGGAAGATAAAAAAAGCTCGATGGCAATGATAGAGATTGTAATTGAAAAGAACTCGGGCAAGGCTCTGCATAATATTGCCTGGAGAAACTGGAGGTATAGGATAGTACCAAGGACACAACGGTGTTTGAAAATGCTGACATTTAGATTAAAGCAGAATAGGAAGATGCTGGAGAAGAGAATTTTGGTAGAACGGGCAGTGAGTTCAAACAGTAGCAAGTAGGAAATGTTATTTTAAAATCAAAGCAGGTAGATTCCCCCCTTGTTGGCTAAGCTGATATAATTCAGCTGATTTTCTTTTAATTTTATGAAATGGCAGTGGAATTTGTTATGACTGTAATGTGAATGAGAGGAACATATGGTAGTGGAAGGTGAGTTAAAGAGTGAATGAGAGTTAGAGAAATTGTATGTACAGGCAGCCATTACAACATTGGATAGATTATAGATAGAGGCAGCATCTGAGCAGGGTATATGAGGCATGAGTGGTGGTAACTTTTTGTGGGAAGGATTATTATTTCCAATTTTATAAGTGGCAAATTAATTCTAAATAAAATAGGTATTGGTACACAAGGGAAATGAGAGTAAATTAAGAAATAATATTCTTCTGAAGGTTAGAAGAAATGAGATACAAAGAACAGAACAAAAATGAATGCTAGTTTCTTGATAACAAGGGATTTATTTTTTTTTTCCTATCAAATAAGAGGAAAGAAGGAGAAGTGGTAAATGCACAGGAAGGATTATAGTTATGGTTGTCTGTATAATGCACCCCTTCAGAGTTTCCTATTTTCTGAATCCTCAAAGCTGTGGATATGTTGCCTTTTAGAGCAAATAAGCAGTGAAGATAGCATTACATTAAGATTTGAGAGGGAGTGATTAAATTGGATTATTATGGTGGTCCAAAATGTGATCACAGAAGTTCTTCAATGAAGACAGGGGGGTTGAAGATAAAGAAGGAAATGTGCAGAGGGAAACAAAAGTCAGCCAGTATAATTTCATTGCATGAAGGGACCGTGAACCGAGGTATGCATGCTGAAAATGTGCAGAAATGATGGAGTCAGGAAACACATTCTTCACAGTAGTCTCCGGAAAAAAATTCTCAGCAGTTTAATTTTTAAGTTCTTTAAAATACACTTTTAGAATTCTTTTTTTTTTTAAGATTTATTTTTTATTTATACATACAAGCTGGGGTACAGGCCAGAGGCGTGGGGCGGCGAGAGGGTTCACCAGAGACAGAGTGGGGAGCAGAACAGGCAGATCAGAAATACACTGCTGAGGGGAGCAGCGGGCGAGGCAGGAGAGGTCTGCTGCACCATGTGGGATTCTCCCTGGCCGGGCGTTGAACTCGCGTTGCCGCTGCCGACAGCTCCACAGCGCAGTGCTCAACCGCTGCGCCACCAGGGAGGCCCACACTTTTAGAATTCTTAACTCCGGAACTTTCACCAAATAAATATGTGTGATCTTAAGATACTACATGTTTTGTAATATATTAGAAATTGAAAACTAGCACACTGGGTTTGTTGTGGGGAAATAAAGATATTGCCACTATGCACTTCTTTCTAATAGAAGACAGATATGCATGACTGAGATGTATGTCTAGAAGAAAGAATGCAGATAACACAATAGAAGTGGGCCTTGCTGGTGGCCAAGGGGTTAAGTCTCAGTGCTATCACCTCTATGGCCTGAGTTCATGAGTTCAATCCCGGCCAGGGAACTTACCATATGTCCCGGCCAGGGACATATGGCACAGTAGACCTCTCCTGTCTCCCCCGCTGCTCCCCTCAGCAGTGTATTTTAGTCAATATGCCTGTTTTGTTCCCCACTCTGTCTCTGGTGAATTCTCTTACCCCCTGCATCTCTGGTCTACACCCTAGTTCTTCTATGCATATATAAATAAATAAATCTTTTAAAAAGAAGATAGAAGACAATACACAAAACAATCAAATCAAAAATGGAAAACACCTAGAATGGAAAAGCAGTTGGATTTCTCATTAGGAGAAAACAGCTTTACCATATTATGTGTCCTTTTTTAACCAATTTTTAAAGGCTACATGCAGAATAGAGAGGCATTTATTATTACTAATCCGGGAATTTGTCAATATGGTAAAAGAGAATAAAAAATGCACCAGTTTTTTGAGAGTATCAGCTGGTGGGTGAGTCTAATGATAAGCAGTGAATCAAGTCTAGACAAGAAGTGCTGAAGCCCAAAGTCAGTTAAATAGTGATCATAAAGGTAAAATCAAATTTTGCAAAGCTGCACAGAAGGAGGTAGGATTTGAATACACAGTATTAGAATACAGTAATAGGAATAAGTAGCATGACAAGCTGAGAAACAGTCCAAGATTTTGGATGGTTGATTATGTTCACGTTACTTAGTGTAAAATCACTGTTAATAGTACAGTGTTAGACAAAAGGAAAATTTACTTTGAGTCACAAACAGAAGTCTTCATTCAAGAGGCGGTGGAAAGGATAAATATAATCAAAAATTGTCAGATGAGCTGACATTTTTCCAAAGAAACAATTTTTCAGAAACTCAGTGATTTGGAAATTCCCCATGGGAAGCGAAGATAATGTTATTGCTACCTATTTAGTTCAGAAGGTATTTTTAATTTTGAAAAAGGTACACAAAATGAGGTGTTAATAATACTTATGAGATAATAAACTATTCTAAGATTTCTTTGTGTAAACAAGACACACACAGCAATAAAACAACAACATGACATTATTCAGATTTCCTTAAGGTACCAACCACTTATTTTTACTCAAAATGTTTAAAGGTAGATATAATGAGTAACTTATCCTTCCTAATAGTATAGTATTATATAACAGTATAACAATGATCTACTTTATGAAACTTTCTTGAATGAATTGAAAGGTTTCACTGCAAATAGGTGCAATAGTATGCTTGATTATCTGTTTTGATTTATATGATACCACATAAGGGAACTCTGAGTAGTTCTACTAATTGCAATACAGATATAGATGCTAGAATAATGAAACACACTCTGAGGAATGAATCTAAGCTTGCAATGAAGGCTTTTATCACACCCTTAGGTAGAGCAGCTTTGGACAGCCATGGACGCCAAAGAATTAAAGAAATCCTCAGGTGGCAGGTCCTCCAACAAGAAATTAATTTCTATTAAATTTGTGGCAGGTCAAAATTTGAAACTTGGGGATTTTTAGTAGACCATAAAATTCTCAATTAATTACATTAATTATAGCATTTAATTAAAACAATCATTATTCCCTGATTAAACATAAATCAATAGCTCATTTCTAAACTCAGAGGTTATTTACAGTAAGAGGAGAGGGGATAAAATGTGTAAAGTTAAATGAGACAAATTTTAACATTACTTCTATTTTGCTATAAAACTGAAATAAAGTTTCCTAAAATGTGCTGCAACCTTTGTTGTTGCAATTGTATCTGTAGGCATTGTTTTATAATTGATATAGCTAAGCATAATTTCCCTTGGTGTGATGTAGCTTTAAAGTACACTGGAAATTAGATGTGTTATCGTTTTATTCAAATTTAACGTTTATTTCTGAGGCTGCCTGTGTATTACCTTGATGCTCATGTCAGGAAAGACAATATCCTAATTTATTTTCAAAATGACGTAGTAGAATTCATTCCCTTAAATTTAAGAGACATTTGTTATATTTTTACAAATTTTATTTAATATTTTTAGGGGAAGATAGCTTAAGGACACTGTATGCTTTGGCTGACCTATACTTGCTTAACAGAGGCCTGGCTGCCTTTATCTGGAGTTTCAGTGGCTAAACAGAGGCTTTGTTATCATGTCTAAATAAGAAATTTGATAATTTCAATACTTTCAAAGCAAAATGAATCAAATAAGAGTTTTTCAAAGTCAGTGGAAGAGAACAAACTGTCTGCTGACCATCCTACTTACAGAGTGTCTGTTGTTTTCAAATTTGCTGCCTCTCAACCACCAAAGCCAAGGGTAGTCGTGCTGTTTTCAGGGATGTTTGTCATTTTCTCACCAATGTACTAAGTGCTGGTGAAGAGAGTAACTTCTGCATTCAGTTGTGGTCTTCATGAACAGGATGAAACACACACATGGTAAATCTACTTCTACATCCCACACTCTCTTAAGTCTTTAGATCTTTTCTGCTAGGCCTAGGATTTTGAATCAAATATGTTACCCACATGTGTAATTTTGATTTTTCTTTTAGTAAATCTATTTAAAAAGGTAAAATATTTAATATTTTGTTTAATATATCAAGAATACTATCTCCTCAACCTATAATTAATGCAAAATGAATTGATACTTCACTTTAGTTTTTAAAATCTGACATCTGCTCTATACTTAAAACACATCTTGATTTGGATAAACAAATTGCAATTTTTTGTTTATAGGCACATTTAGATGGTGGATATTTTATCAGAAATACTAGTTTTATACTCAACCTATACATTTCTGGTAATGTAATCTCATGTTGAGTCTATGCCAGTGAGTCTGTTTCAGAGATTCAAATGAGAGAGAAGGAAATCAAGGAGAAGGAGAGATTGAGAAATTCAGCTGAACTTCAATGTTTTTTAGGGAGGGAGTGAAGGGGGAGAAAGAGAGATACCGACCCACCCTGAGGGACCTAGCTTTGTATCTGCCAGATGTAGTATTTTCAACCTGCTTCATTTTCTATACTCTCTGGTTTTAGCAAACTACTTCAGAAATTACCCATGTTTTATCTGAAAACTTTGGAATACATTTGACATCCTAGGCTCAACTTCTTAACTGACATCCTGGGATAAGCAGAATTCTGAATATAATTATGGATCAAGAGTCATCAAGGAGTGGTAGGAATGAGGAAAATTGACAGGCCATTGAAAGATAGGTACCTAAATGAACGATTAATGGATTTCCAATTAAATGCAAGACAGATTTCATCAGACTCTGGAAGAGACACTGATTCTTCTGCGTAGAATGACTCAACAGAATGTGGAGTTCATGGTTCTGCCAATTATCCAAATACTTCAAAATACCCTCATTACAACTTTCCAGGCTGTTTTCTCCCATTGAATAATGTTAATGAAATAAATCTGGAAAGTCTGCGAAGTCCACATATATAATAATTCTGGTAACAAACTGTGTGGTTTTTAGTATGAGATATCTTTCTATGGCAGTGATAGACTTATTAGCTCTCTCTATATGCTGTACCCGTTGAATTGAAAAATGCTTGTTGCTTTCTTTTATACAGTTTTTCAGGGTTATAGGGAGCATTTAACATGCTTGGAAACCCTTGTCTTTAGGGTGCCAGCACAAGTGTTAAGCTATCCAGTGTTTGATCCTCCATCGCTGTGTCTTCAGCAGGCATTTTATTCCAAGCAACCACGGGCGATGATTTAAGTGACAATTTAGTTAGACACTGTGACTTAGATTGCTGTTCGCAAACATGTCTGCTACTAATGACTGCATCTCTCTAGTTTCAGCTATAATTCACTGTTTTAAAGTAAAGATAAATAGAATACAATGGAATCTAAAAAAAAAAGCAAAATATGAAATGTTAAACTACTCAAGAGAGAAGTAGAAACAAATTATATAAGCGTAGTACAATTTAAAAGTAAGTAGATTTCCAGTGATGTTTCCATTTAGAGCTTTTCTTATTTTACTATGAATTGTATATTTTTATCTTAAATTAATGCAATTAGATTTACTGAGTATTTCCAATATACCATGAATCCTGAAATTCAGATGTGCTTTATCTGCATTGCTGCATTGATCACACAGGAGTCATACAAGATTAAAACTCCTACCGTGTACTCTTGGCCATCAAAGGCGTGAGGTCAGTGGTCATGAGGGAAGGTGCTAAGGTCAAACAGCTGTTAACGGTGAAAGCCAGAGCTTGAAGTTGAGTTGTCTTAACTGACAGAAATTTCATCTTTTAGAAAAATTATTTAATTTTGAGTAGAGGAACTGGGATGTAGGTCAGAGGTGTATGTGTGTGGGGTGGTAAGGAGTGGGGGTGAGTGGTTCACCAGAGTCAGAGCAGGGAGCAGAACAGTCAGATTTACTGAAACACACTGCTGAGGGGAGCAGCGGTCGAGACAGGAGAGGTCTGCTGCGCCATGTGGGTCAGCTCCCTGGCCAGGATTGAACTCATGCTTTAGCAGTGATAGTGCTAAGACTTAACCACTAGGCCACAAGGGCGGCCCCAAAATGTCATCTTTTAAACTCTTGTATAACACAGCCTCTCATAACGTTACCAGCACAAATCCAGGGGTCATCAGATTTTTTTGGAATAGTCAGGACTTGTCAACCTGATGTATGATGGTATTTAATTTGTGTCTCTTCTGGTGCCATGTAGGTCTTCTTGGGTTAACCTGAGAAGAAGAATGAAGGCCAGAGGGGCTGCATCAGTGTTTTGACCTAGGGCCTATTCTTTATCTCACTGGTGCTTCTCAGCAAAGCATTCTAGATGATATCTACAGGAAATCTCCTACATCCATTTTTTTCAGAATATGTAAAACCCATGATTTTTTTTTTCTGCATGTTAATTGGTTGTATTTTTCCTTGCAAGGAGAGAAATTAACAAAGTGATGCTATGGGTTCTTTAAAGATGCTTTTAATTTATTGCTAATAAGTATTTTAAAACTTTAAAGTCCAAATACAGAAACATGCAAGTATAATAAGTACACACCTCGATGCATTAATGTAAGTTGAGCTCATGTAAACTCCATCCAGTTCCTGAATTAGAATATTATCTACACCTCAGAAACCTCCTTCATATCTCCTCCCAACATCGCCTCCATTTTATTCAAGATAACCTTGTATCAATTTATAATCCTATACATATATTCGGCATGATTTACAACTTTATATAAAGTCATCATAAAATATGTATTATTTTAAATTTGGTTTAATTGGCTAATCATTTTATTTATTCACTTTTTATGCTGTTTACAGCTGTGGTTAGTTGAGTTGCTTTGCTATACAATAGTCTAAAACATCAATACCACTATTTTTACATAGTATTGTTGATAAAAATGTGGATTGTTTTCATATCCTGACAATTACTGATAATGTTCTAATCGATTGCCATTCATATACTTCATAAATATTTACATATATTTCCATTAGGTGTGTACATATGTTAACTTTAATCAGACTATCCTCAACTATTTTACAACAGGTAGATTTTGACACCCATAAACATTGTACAAGGATTTCTGTAGATCTACATCTTCACCAACACTGGACTTTTGTCAATTTTTTTTTTACAGTTATTCAAATGGGTACACACCAATGTCTAATTGTTGTTTAATGTGAATTCATATGCTTGTTAATGTGGTTGAAACTCATTCCATATATTCTTTGGATAAGTAACTGTTCAAGTCTTTTTTGACACTTTTTCTATTAGATTGTCTCTCTTTCTAGATTTGACAAATCTTCATATAGTTTTTTGGTGTCAGCCTCTTATCAGTTATATGATTTACAACTATCATCCCACATTTACTGAATTTCTTTTCACTCCCTTAATTGTGTCTTTTGATGAAATAAATTCTAGTAAAGAACAAGAGGAATGATCTTATTATCTAGTGAGAATGTAAAGATGGTTTTTAGAAAGCAGGTTTCAGGGAGAATTTGCCTAATAAGTATTCTGTCTTTGATATTCCTCTTATACATAAGAAAATGATCCACTAACTGCCTCCACTGGCTCAGATTCTTGACTGTAATTGAGAAGTCTCAAGGCTTTAAGTTGCAACACATACAAAATCGAGATTGAAAATAAATGTATTCACATGGATACTTATTGCTAGAATTCTCTTTCACTTTGAAGATTACAGATGTTCATATATTAGTACTTCTGGCTGAATTTTTATTAAAAATATCTCTCATACATGAGAGTAACTGACATTGCAATGGCATAATATATTACTTTTGTTCTTCTGGCCTAGGAGTACTGCAAACTTAAGGTTCTGACTGGTATTGATCTGTTTTATTCTTTGTAAGCTGAGGAATATGAATAACTGAATTCACAGGGGACTAGATCCTATCAGTTTCTACTTTTATCAAAATTTCTACACTTACATGTGATATTTTGAAAAGTATCTCCCAAATCAGAATTCTTCTGAGTCTGTTTTCTTACAGATTAAAAATCTGTGGAATAGTGTTGTGATATATATATTTTTTTTATTTGTGTCTTTTACACTACTGTATATTCCCTGTAGGTTTCCCACTGCCAATTCACCCATTGTGATATATTTTTAATCTGAGTGTTTACTCCACAGGGAAAAAAAAAAAGTGATACTAACTTCTTAGTCTCTTAATTTATTATAATTCATATTCCAATAATACGTGTTTTGTGCTTTTGAGAATATTATTTGTCTTTATAATTTTATGTTATGGTGAGATATATGTGTCTGTATGTGTATAAAATAGAATTTAATCCTAAGGCTACTTTCTCACGTAAGAAAAAGCATTTCATGAGTTTTAGGGTGTTGTCAAATATTCTGAGCATATTGTAGTATTTTCTTCTGTGAAAAATTTTCTTCCAATTCAGTCACTGTAAACAACCAATATTATACTATTAATAGCTAGAATAATGAATCTGAATATCAGAAATAGAAATGTAATATCAAGCAAGTATTAATCACACAATTATTTAACTCCCTGCCAGCATTTTCAATATCTTAAAAAATAAATTAGTCACAAATGTTAGAAATGGATAAGGAAGGAGAAGATCACTGAAGTATATTGCATGTTTTGATAGTAATTCCATCATTAAACATTCATTTAATTTTTTTTTTTTAAGATTCGTTTACTTATACATACAAGCTGGGGTACAGCCCAGAGGCTGGGGCGGCGAGAGGGTTCACCAGAGACAGAGTAGGGAGCAGAACAGGCAGATCAGAAACACACTGCTGAGGGGAGCAGCGGGCGAGGCAGAAGAAGTCTGCGGCACCATGTGGGACTCTCCCCGGCTGGGCGTCAAACCCGCATCACGCGCTGCCCACAGCACAGCGCTCAGCCGCTGCGCCACCAGGGAGGCCCACATTCTTTTTAAAATTATGTCTCACTCCCATGAAATAACTGTGCAATGTTACAAAATAAGTATGATGGAGGTTTAGAATTTAAATAGGGGTTGAAACAACAGATCCTACAGGTGTCATCCTGCTCCTCCATAGACCGGCGTAGACAATTCTGAATTTGATGGTATTTGCACAGTTTATGAGAAATCTAGAAATTCTGTAGAAGATATTGTCTGTCCTCAGCATGAGTATTGTCTGAATATTTCCTCATTGTATTGCTGGAACAATAGGAAATGTTTTCTTTATGTACTACAATTCTGTTTGTAGCGTTAATAATACATCATGATTGTACAAATTAGTTTTAAGAATAAGCTTAATATTAGGATCGAGCAGAGGCATGTCATAAACTTACTTTTAAAAAGGGTTATTTATTTATTTTGGTGCAACATTGGTTTAAGACACTGCGTATGAATCGGGTATGAGATCACACATCTTCAGATGGCTGTGACCAAATCTACCACTAAGGCACCCATAATCCTCATCATAATCCATTGGGCCCCCTGCACACTCTCTTGTCCACTCTCTCCCTTTCCCTTTGGGTAGCCTCAAATCTACCATCATACAATGTACATAAAAGAGCAGAGAACACAGGGCAGAACTAAAAGTACAAAGAATTATTCCCAGCCTTTGAAATCTTCAAGGGGCTCTAGCTTGAATTCTCTGGCAGATATCAAGGAAGATTTGGACCACTAACTCTATAGATATTCTATTTTCCCTTTTTAGAACTAGATAGTCTATAGCTATTATCCTCCTCCTGTCTCACCCTAATATGTGTTGAAGGTAGACTATTTGTCTCTTTAGTTTCACAGGCCCACTAATGAAAAAGAATTGTGTCCAGGAGCCATTCTTAATGGATTGCATGGAGGAGTCTCCTTCAAACATGATTTAGATGATAAGATTGTCAATGTTTGAACTGATTAGATTTAAAAAGATTTTTGACTTTTAACTAAATTTGTAATGGGACAAGACCCTTGGGGACCTTGAGGGTCAAGCTCTTTTGCAAATGGGAAATTGTAAATCATGAAGCCAGAGGGTGAACTGTGGTGGGTAGTTTAAAAAGATGGTCAACCTCTGGTGTTATTCTCATTATTGTTACATTATGTGGCAAAAATGAGATTATATAGGTAGGCTAACTCTGATCAATGCACTCTTTAATGTCAGAAAGCATTCTTTTGGATGGTAGTGAAAGAGGAATTTGGGAGAGAGAATGGAAAGCTTGGTAAAGGCACACAATCATTAATTTAAAAAATAAGAGCAAAGTGATGAGGAGTGCAGAGAATCTATAGGAAGATAGAGTAGACCCTAATTGGCAGTAGTAGGGCACTGGGAATCTTTACATTAGTGATTCAAGTAACGATATATGGGCAACCATATGAATGAACTTGACAATTGTTTCTTTTGCTGAGATTCCAGATGACAGCCCAGTTTGGTGAGAACTTGTGAGATCCTAAGCAGTGTATTCAGCTAAGACCAATAGGTTTCTGTCCTACAGAACTATTAGAAAGCAAAAGGGTTTTGTTTTAGACCCTCAGTTTATGTTCATTTGTTTTGCAGAAATTGAGAACTAGTATATGGGCAATATACCACTTGATATAATAACAGACTGCATGGGCATATGGCACCCACTTCATTTATTCTTCTCATAGAAGATCATGTGACATTTCAAAATCATAATTGGATTTGAAAATTCCCATGAAAACTTGTTCTTAACTTTTGTGAAGTGCCCTTGATCTGGAATTAGTTATATATACTTTTATATCTGGCATAATTATGTAATCGTGGAATCAATGTGTTGTCTTTTGTGATAAGAAGCAGTAGATAAAATGTTATTGAAGAAGAAATAGAAATATTTACTATCAGTGGTATAAATTCTGGTAATTTCAGAAGAGTTACATTCATCCTCCATTGCAAGTTGATAATTTATTTCATTAATTAATTCATTTAGTTCATTTAGAAGTTTTGAACTAATTACTGCTTAATAAAAAGCCAAATGATAAAGTCAGTTCTTAAGGTATCCAGGCAGTAATTTTCTTGTCCTTGTTCATATAATTAATCTTGATGACCATTAAAGAGATGCCGGAGGCAGTCACGTATCAGTACAACCCAATGTATATTAAAGATGGTTGTGTTCTGTGCAGTGATGTTTCAGACTAGAAACTGGTCATCAAGAACCAAAGACCAAAATTAAGGAATAATTTTAATTACACCAAATATAATTTAGTAGAATGTATTTGAGGTAAATTAACCAAATTTTATTGAACTCAGTTAACTCTCCCACTTAAGCCTTGGGCTGAGAGCTTAACTATATTATCAATGAGACACCGTGATCCAGAGGAAGCCAACTAAGCCACACCTGGTTTCCTGGTACTCAGAAACCGGGAAATAATGAATTTTAAAACCCGAGCTTTGATTTAATTAAATTTTTACACAACAATAGTGCATGTAAAAGTTTTCAGTTTAATATGCTACACATATTAACACAATAGTTCATCATCTTACTGCCAATGATCATTTAAACTTAATCAATTTCTACAAAAGTATAAATGAGCAAGCTTTCATACCTGTAAAAGATTACCTGAAGTGGAACTGTCTTGTCAAAAGATAAAATATCAATATCATTGTTGTCATGTATTTATTGGCAAAATGCAAATTGAGATATTTACTGAATGCTTTCATGTAGGAAATATATTCATGGAAAGGTAACATAAAGCAACAAAACAAATTCTAAAATGTTAGATTTCTAAGGACCTGAATAATTTTATACACTAGTCTACCAAGCAGTATGAATATTTTCTCTGTGAAGTTAAATAAATAGAAGTTTAGATTTTTATTGACTATATCAATGAAAGTCAAGTATATAAGTATGTAAAATATTGAGAATGCAGTAATTGACACTATTGTTTTCTGGACATTACGTGTTTCAGCACGTGTAAATTTCTTGTCCTCAATTGAAATTTTATGGCTGACCAAACAAAAACTATCTTAAACATGGTAATTTATTCTACTGATATCTTTGCCCTGAAAAATTCAAGTATATTCATTTGAGAAGGAAAAAAAATCACATCTTCAGTTAACTTCCTACTGTAGTATATAATACCATTTTAAGTTTTATGTGTATTCATATGGTGTGACATTTTAAAATAAAACAATAAAATAAAACTGAATAAATATTTTTCCTTAACAAATATTTAGTATACCATTTATAATAGTAGGATTTTGAATCAATGATCAAATATGCCTTTTTATAGTTCATCACATTTATGTGACAACTGTCTTTGTTTTCATTACATTATCAATAGTTCTTAGATAACAAAATGTTCTGTCCTCCTGTTTTATTCCATACAGATTATAGTACATGTCACTTCCAATCAAGATCGCTCCATAATCCCTGAGCTCCCATCTCCTGTTAAATTATCCTTCTAAGTAGTCTCTGATGCCTCTTTCAGAAGCATTTTAAATTATGCAAGACCTATTTCAATTACTCAGAACATCCTAAAAGTGATTTCTGGACCTTATTTTATGATATTATTAAAATCTAAGGCAATTCTATTTGTGAACATTAAAATATGGAATTCACAAGTTGTTATACAAATTTTTTGATACAGAAAATTATTAGTTCTTCCATATGCAACTTAGTTCATCAAGTCCAAGGAGAACTATGTCTCTGTAGTTTGTAAATACTGTGTTTAACCTGGGAACATAATTTATGCACAAAGGTTGACATAAAACTGTATTTCACTTGTTAAAAATAATAGGAGATGGCAGATAGAGATACATACATGTAAAACATGTAGATAATTGTAAATCCTCCATTCAGAAATTTTTTTTTACAAGTTAAAATATAAAGGTAAATACTGATTAAATGATATGGGGATTTTCCCATTAACTATATAATTGTAAATTTCTGATCCATTTAAATTTTTATTGTTTGTAAGTCATGGTGAACTTCATTTCTTCCCTATTTTTAAAGGTGAGACACCAAACAGAAAATACTGGAATGCTTGTAGCTAAAACATTTATAGTATTCTAAATGTATGTTTTATCTTGTCTTTTTTATATCAGTACAAATATGAAATATTGAGGTATTTAACAAGCCACTTCAACCACAGTATGACAACTAACGCAATTGAATAATCAGGAATAAATTGTATAGTTCCAAAATTCATTCAGATACATACTATACCTTTTCCCATTCATTCATTTAAAAAAAAGTACTCATCCCCAAAACACCTGTTGGTTCTAGGAATATAATTTAAAGTATGAATTTTCTGTTTTCTTATAGGTTATAAACACAGAAAAAATACAGTAAAAAAAAAAGCATGAACTTTTCTAAGAATAACTCAAATTTTATCATAGACCTAAATATATACAAAATACTATAAAACTGATAAAAACTAAAATATGAGCTAATCTAGGTGACACTGCATCTGCACTAACTTTTTAGAAATGACACCAAAAACACAGTCACTGACAGATTGAACATCATCCAAACATCTCTTCTCTGGGTAAAACAATTAAAACGTAAGCCACAAACTGGGAGAAAATAGTTATGGAACACTTATCTTATAGAGTACTTGTATCCAAATTGTGCAAAGAACTTTTAAGATATAAGATTTGAATGGACCGCTCACCAAAGAATATTCCAGATAGCAGATAGGCATGCAAGTAGATGCTCAGCAGCATATCCCATAAAGTAAAATTCATACTTTACAGATTAAAACAGAGATATTATTCTGTACCTAACATTAGCGTTAGGATGATAAAATACACAATCACTGAGTACACCAAATACTGAAGAGGATGTGAAGTAACAGGTACTCCTGCACTGCCGGGAATCAGTCACTTGTCTACACAGTCTGCCAGTTTCTTATAAAGTGGCACTTAGTCTTATGTGATCCAGCACTCAAACTTCTAGATTTTTATAGGAATTTTCAACAAATGAGTTCAAAACATACCTGTACCTAATCCATACGTGAATGTATTTACCAATTTTATTTATTTTATTGAGAGCAATTGTTATTTATAGCAATTATTCCAAATTTTATTTATAGCAATTTTATTTATAACAATTGTTCTAAGTTGGAAGGACTCAGTGAGTGGATAAGCAAACTACAATGCATCCATAGTTGTAACATACACTGAAATGTTACTCAGCAATAAAAATAAATGAATTATCAAGGCAACAAAATACAGGAAAGAGCATTAGATGCACCTTTCTAAATGAAGGAACCCAGTATGAAAAGATTATTCACTTTATGATTCCAACTAAATTACAGTCTGGATAAGGCAAAACTATGGAGACAATGGGAAAAAAAAATCAATATTTGTTCAATTGGCGTTTGGGAAAAGGTAGATGATCTGGAGAAGCCAAATCAGTTTTCTGTATTCACTGAATGAATATCTTAAAAACACTGTATCATTTATAAATGTACATATAAACTATATGTGTAATGTATACTATATAATAAATATTCACATTAGGTTCATAATTCAGAGACTGAAGAGTAGCACACCATTTTGAAAGAAAGCGTTGTAATGTTTTCAAATCAACATTCTTATCCTCAACTCTGCATACCTTTGGGAACTAGCATTACATTCATTCATTTATTCAGTAGTTGTCAATTGAATATTTATGGAGTATATGTACAGCAACACATACCAGTTATTGACATATTGAAGAATAAATTACAGTTTCTGCCTTTAAAGGGAGCACAAATATTAAAATAAAATCAGGTAGTTTAATTAAGGCAGTGTGATAGATATAGATGTCCCCCAGGTGAAATTGGCAACCAGTTCCCATACACAGAGGACAAGAGAAACTGAAGGAAAAAGCAGACTAGCCCAGTGGTCAGTAGTTATTCTTATTAGCAAGGAAACTTGTATACCAGACTTGATTTGTGCAACTGGAAAACAAAAGGTGGGAAGATCCCATCTGCCAGGATCTCAAAATTTCATACAGAAGCCTTAACGGGGTTCAGTCCAGTTGGTCTCAATAACACGTTACTCTTTCAGACTGTGTCACTGAATCATCTCCCCATATGAAAAGGTGGGCACAATAAACATTCCAGTACAGGAGAAGTCGGTGTTTCCTCTGATTGGTTGGGTCTAGCTTGAAATTCAATCAATAGTCACATCTCTATACCCTCCTGTAAAATATCTCTAGAGTGGGATCACTGAGACATATAGTATTTCTATTTTTAGTTTTTTAATATAAGTTAAGATCACTTTCAAAATGGCTGACCTGTTTACATTCCCACCAACAGTGTAATACACTTCTCTTTCTTTGTATCCTCTCCAGAGCTTGTTGTCAAGGGTCATCTTAGTATGTGTGAGTCTCACGGATGTTTGGTGATATCTCATAGTGGTTTGACCCGTATCTTTCTTATTAAAAGCAATGATGAACACTTTCCATGTCTCTGTTGACTTTCTGGATATCCTCGCTAATGAATTATCTTTTCAGAGTTCTTTCTTGTTAACTGGGTTGTTAGTTTGAAAACCAAAAAGTTTGATCAACCTACCCATATAAGTATAAAACATTTTGTATTTTAACTGTAGTGTCCAAGAAAACTAATGTAAGTCATTAAGGAAGACAAATTTAAAAAAAAAAAAAAAACTGCAAATGTCCTGTTCTTTGTTGCTGAATCGTCCTTACTCATTCTAAGCATCACCCTTAAAATGATCCTTTCCAGAGGAAAACCTGGAGAGAGAATGGGGGTGAGGTTCAGGGATGCTGCTTGCTTGGATATTGTGGAAGACCGAGTATTTGACATCATCCAGTTGTGTAGTAAAATCAAAAGTAGTGGAAAGGGAGCCATACAAGTACTAGGTCAAATGAATGTGATTTTGTGCATAGCTTTTTGTGCATAGAACTATGGAAGGGAATTGGCTTTTAAAGATAACAGAATAGAATTAAGAAAACATTACTATACACTCATCTGAAGCAAGTTGTTATGTGGGGTAGACTTTAAAGATCAAATCTTGCCAGATTATAATAGGAGAAATACGTATTTATTAAGTTATAAACTTATATAATTATTGAATCATGATTCCAGAAATAGAAACTCTTATTTTTTTAATTATTTTTGTCTCATAATGTCTAGTATATGGTAACAGTATACATGAACTAATTACCTTAGCAGTTAAGCAATACATTTTAAGTCTGAAAATTTAAAACTTAAGGATTTTCTATCAATATAAACAATTATTTCTATATTCTATAAGTTTAAGCTATTTATAATAGGACACAATGGAAGTGTGTGTGTGTGTGTGTGTGTGTGTGTGTGTGTCTGTATAGCCTATGGGAGTAATTATTCTTACAATGGATTTTTATCAAATAGAATTAGTATATACAATGACTTGTGACATCTTTTAGAGGAATGCTTTTTATATCTAACCATGCATGATCTACTTGCCTGCCAAATATGATGTATCACAAATATTCATTTTAATTTAAAGGTCTTGGCCTTAAACAAAATTGAGTGGTCACCAAGGTATCCCTTTATAATGGCACATGGGTGTTAGAAGACTTGCTTGAGTACATTCTGTAGCTCTGGAAAAAATATAAACTATGTTTTCCAGGGTTGTGGCTGACAACATCTCATGGTTGACAGGTCAATCCTAATAAAACTATATCTGACAATCTAGATGGCAGGCAAAGGATATAGATCAATCTTCACCTAGAAAAGCTGATGGAATATGTCATAAACTAAGAGGACACAATAATTTTGTGACCTTGTATTTAATAAGGAAATGACCCTTAAACTTTATTAACTTTTGATATTGAAAATATTCTTCTATATTTTAGGTCAAATTATATGAAAATATTTGATTTTATATTAGGATAATAAATCCAGAAAATTTAAACGTTTTATTGCATGGGATAGAAAAAGTAACAAAGGAGTACTTACGCTATATACATTATATTTCTTATAATATACGCAATCATAAAGGAATCTCAGGAAATTTTTATATATTTTTAAAACTTTTAACCAATCTGCAAATTAAGTGTTGATAGCTACATAAAATTCCAAATTTTTATTAGAATTAGGTGGCATTTTGGTTGTGGCTGTTGTTTTTCTAGTAAGCCACATTTCACTGACCTTTTATTGAAACATGTACCTCAACTAATTATGCCCTGATAATTGTAGAAAATATCCAGTACTTATCAGATCATCATTAATTCTTCATTTGTACTTGCCTCTGTCAGATGTCTTTAAAATATTGTTGTAAAAAACCAAGTTATTTTATCTTGCATCTATAATGATTTATAGATTCAGTCAGGTTTCACAGTAACATCTTTAACTTGAAACATGGAGAAAGCTTATATAAACACCACCAAGGGAACCACTAATCAAATCATTTTTTACTTTAAGTATTAATATAGAATATTTGCTATGTTTGCAAATATTAGGAAAAAAGTAAAACAATGATGAAAATTTTGTTTATGTCATATTTGCAATCTGCCCTTCTTTGATTTTTCCTAATAAATAACAGTATGAATAAAAATCTTATACTTAAGTGTATTTTTCTGATGTTAACAGGAATTTGCATTATTTGATTTTATATGTATTTATAATATGAATAATATTGATAAATGTACATATCAATAAAATATTAATGAGTAAGCTATAATAGGAATATCAATAATTTTAATTGCAATGTATATTCATTTAAATGTGAAAACTCAGTAAAGCATTTTTTTTCTGTTCTAAACTAGTTTAGAATAGTGTTTTCACAGGCAAAAAATAAACATTTGAACTGTGTGTCTATCTTACTAAACATATGAAAGGTATAATTAAGGATTCAGTAAAATACCACTTTATAGCTTCTCTCTTTACAAATTCTAAAATTTATAATCCTGTAGTTTTGTAATTCTTGCCCAACAAAAAATATCTAGACATTAGGTAGTAGAGGTTGACATGAAAAACATATGAATAAAAAGGCCATGAAGGATATGATTTACCAAGTGAGGGTGAAGGAGTCTCTCTCTTTCTATTTGATGCATGATCATTTATGAGGTGTTTTTGATGGTATGTGGCTATATTTTCATGATGATTTTGTATAACTGTCAGAAGTGAATCTCAAAGAAAGTCGTGTTTATGTGTCATTATAATGGGCCAGATGGAATGGAAAAGAAGCCATTGTACCAACCCTGGAGAAAAAATGGACTGTGAATTTCCAATATTTCATGACTTTAAAATAAATAGTTGATTCATGTATTTATGCTAAAAATACAGGCTATTCCCTCCAGCACCTGGAGCAGTTGGTCCATTGTTACCAACGTTTCATTTTTATTTAAGTTCTTTTCAACAGAAAGTGTCAACTGCCAGGACCACATTGGCATGCTTTTCCAAATGGCATTCTAGATCGTTGATTATGCATCCATAGAGAAATTCTAAGGAAAAAATTCTCCCTTATCGAAATTAGCACCCTGTGAAATTTTCTTGATTTTCATCATGAATTGATTAATGGACATATGGCAAATTGCATTTATTTTTGTCCACAGTGCCACCTATCTGCCTCCCAAACGATATTACCTAATCCTTTTGAAAATCACAGGATCAGCCAAATATTCTAGAAGTCTAGAAAGAAATCAGAACCCTGTGACATCTTTAACTAGTTAAGAAGGATATCTAAAATCAACTACAGGAAGACTGCAACACATTTTTGAAGAACAGCAAAGAGTTGGATGTCAGATAAACTCAGAAAAGCTGTTGTGTAACAAATAATGTTTTCTTTCTATTTGAAACAGGTTATGACATAACATCAACAATAACATAATAAAGCCAAATATGTAGAGATGAATCAAACAAAAGATGAAAAAATCTCTACTACAAAATCTTAACATATTGGTGAAAGAAATACAAAATAATTTAAATAAGTTTAGACTCAATATAGTTCAATGAGATAAGTCAGAAATAGAAATACAAGTACTAGATGGTGTTACTTATATATAGAAACCAAGCCAATAACAAACCCTAGAAATCTGGTTATAGAATTGAGGCTGCCAGAAATGAAATGAAAGGAGATAGGGGAAATCAACATGGGGAAGGGCCCAGTGGACACTGGTGGAGAACTATGGGTGCCTTGTAAGTGGGTGTGGTAACATACCTCTAAAGAATGTGAGCCTATGCCTCTAAATCATATACAATATTGTAAACCAATGTTACCTCAATTTAAATATGTATGTGTGTATATATATGTGTGTGTATATTTATGTATATGTGTGTGTGTATATATGTATATAGTATGGCTATGCATATATATTTACTGTTAATATGCTAAATCGACCTATTTCAGTCAGCTATTCTAAAGGAATTTCATAGATGGAGGTAATGACAAACAACAGAAACATAAGTCTCACAGTTCTGGAGAGTGGGAAACCCAAGTTCAAGCTGCTAGTAGATTCAGTGTCCAATGAGAACCCGTCTCCAGATTTCAGACTACTGATTTTCCCTTATATGTCCACAAGGTAGAAAAGAGCAAAAGACGTCTCTAGGGATCATTTTATAAGGGCACTAATCCTATTCATCAGGACTCCACCCTTATGATCTAAATTGGGGGTGAGGATATCAACATATGAGCTTTGAGGAAATACATTCAGTCCATTATAATCCATAAAATGATCTCTAGTGCTTTGTGATCCGTAACACACTCTTAGCAAACTTTATTGAAGAAACTGGCATGCCTTCCTGGTGGCACAACGGGTTGGGTTGCACCTCTATGAAGCTATCCACAGCCACTGCAACACAAGTTCAATCCCTGGCCAGGGAGCTTCCCACATAGCACAGCAGACTTCTCCTGTCTCGCCCGATGCTCCCTTCAGCAGTGTGTTTCAGTCGATCTGCCTGTTCTGCTCCCCACTCTGTCTCTGGTGAATCCTCTCCCCCTCCATACCTCTGGCCTACACCCCAGCTCTTGTATGCATAAGTAAATAAATCTTTAAAGAAAGAAACTTGCAAGCTAATAAAAATATGTCAAATTTCAGTCATACAGCATGGTGTTATCAATAATAGTAACCATATTATGCATTAGTTTCTAAAATGCATAATTGTGTAAATGCAAGTTTGTATCCTATACCAACCTCTCACCCTCTCTAAGCCAGGACTTTCTATGAGGTGATGGATGTATTAATTAATAGGACCTCCTTTCCCAAAGTTTATGTATTTAAGTCATAATGTTGTTCATTTTAAATACCCCACAATTTTTGTCAATTACAATCCATCTGGAAAAATAATTTTAAAAGTATATATATATTTAAAATATGCAAAAGACCAAGTGTAATCCAAACATGTCAAAAATGTTATATGATTTATACCCCCTAATTTCAGTATGAAAAGACAAACATGTTTTGACAAAATGCACAAAATATTTGAACAATTGAAAATATACAAAAATAGTCATAAATCACATGAAAATATGCTCCACATCGTATGCTCAATATTTGTAATTAAGGATGTACAAATCAAAAGCCACTATAAAATATCATTTTAATCCACCTGACATGTCAAAGAAAAAAGAAAATACTCTAATCACTTTGAGAATGAAGAACAACTAGAGTCCCCGCACTTTGTTGGTGGAAGTTTAAAACCACAAGATCACTGCATTCAGCCTATAATCCAACAATACCTCTCCTAGGTAATTAAACAAGAAAAATGAAAACCTTGTGAGAGAATGGCCATAGCAGCAGCCCTCTTAATGGCAAAGCATTAATAACAGAAGAGAGATCCCCAACAAGAAGTAAAGGTTAAAAATACTGTGTTAGATTCTTATGGTGGAATGGAATGGACAACCGATACATGCAACAGTGGATAAGTATTGAAAAAAGCCAATTAATAAAAGCTAGATACTAAATAGCCTCTACTACATAATTTCATAACACATAATTTCAAACACACACATTTTATATAAAGCAAAACATTTTGTAAAAACTATCCTAATGTATCAGAAAGTATTTGCTCTGGAGTACTGGAACTAGGGAATATTATTGCAAAAAGACACAGACTCCAGAGCTGATGGAAATATTCAATCAATATCTTGTTTGGGATAGTATTCCATAGCTATACACAGTGCTCAGAATTCATCGAATTAGATCCTTAGCACCAGTGCATTGATAAAACTATCTCTAGATAGCTAGTTGGAAAAATTCTCCACCTTTCTTGCTGCCTGTAGTTTCTTTTAATAAAATGCAAAATACAGTTAAAAATAGGATCTGAAAAAACTACACCTTAGAGAATGTATAATTATTTTGAAAACAGTATGGCATGACTATGTACAGGTAAACATTTCTTTAAGAGAGCTAACAAAAAATTTGCATGTATACAACAAAAGAACTGTAAAATAATATTGAGAGTGATATTAAAATAAGCAAAAACTGAGAAGGAACAAAATTACCTATATCAAAAGGAACATAGATGGCTAAAATATGGAATATTTTACTGCAGTGTAAACAGATGAAATATAGTGAAACAGTACAATGTGGACATATGTATTAGACTTAATGATACATAAAAATTTGCATAAATTTTAGAATATACAATGTTTAAATACAACTTAAGCTCAATACTACATTGTTTGGGAATGCATACATATATGGTAAGGGTATAACACGTAAAGGGGCATCATAATAAATACAAAGATCAATATTATGGTTATCTTTTGTGTCAGAAGAATTGAAGTGCAAAACATAGATAAGTAGAAAGCTTTTGCTAATATAATTCTTGCGCTAAGATGTGGTTTCATAACTGGTGGTTCTATCATTTTGTTTTATCATTATGATTGGTGGTATACGTACATTTTATATATATATATCTATATATATATACATATATATATTCATGCATGTGTTCAATGCAAGTATTTTTAAATGTGCAGTTAATTTATAATGTATAAGATTTTTATGTTCTGAATGATCATAAGGATAGTCAAAATATTCAGCTAGTTAAAGTATGTGAGAAAATTTATGTAGACAGAATGTATGAAGATCATTAGACAATGAAAAGTAGATCACATGCAGTTCTATACTTAGTATTTGAGGGGAAAAAAAATATGAGACTTGTATTTTATGCAAACATACTTCTGATCAACCATGTGTCTTTCTTGTTATACACAGAATGTTGTCATCTCTCCTGGCTTTCAAGTTTATTAAGAGTAAAGGTATGTATCTCATTTTCTACTTTACAAAATTTTAAACTTGAATGCTTACTAAGGTTATCTCTGATAAATACTGTTTTATTTAAAATTCCTAAACTAGGTTTGTTTATTATTTAGTGAAACAGATTCCTCAAATTTATAATTAATAAAGATCACTCTTTGGATAAAGTTTAATTCAAGCCATTTTTAGTTTCTTTTCCATTTCAAAAGAAATGATCACTTTAGTAATGATCCTGATAGAACAATTTAAAACTTTGTATCATTTTGACTTTTGTGTAATAATATTAATTCTAATTAAATTTGAATAATAAAACTAGGGGAGAAAACTTACTTAGCTATCAATATTTTATTACTACATTGTTTTATTTATGATATATTATTCTCACAGTGAAAAATGATAAGCTTCAATCTCTTTGCCTAGATTTGGGACAAAATTGGAATTTTGACAGAACATTATTATAATGCTTCTAGGATGATTAAAAGGCCCAGTGGATAAACTAAATTAAATTATATCATATTTTTAATTATTAGGGACCAAAGAAAGTATTCAGTACTAAGAATATTTTCAAGTATTCTCATCCATATTTGAAGACAATAGCATTTTTCACTGTAAATTAACTTGTGACCTCAAAGGTTTCTGATTCCATAGAACTAAAAAGAGATCAATTATCAAAGGGATATCAAATAAGATGGCAGTATATTTTGCATGTGCTGATGCCTTCCAAATCCTTTCAACTATAAAGCTTTAAAGATCAAAGAGCACCATAAAAGCTCTTGATATCTAAATGTGAACTCTTTAAACATTATATTGTTCCAAGCAAGAAATATCTATTACAGTAATCCATGTTCTCATTTCAGTGCTGTTGGTAGGTATGCCTGCTTATTTAAATTGTGTCATTGAGTAGTTTCCAAGCATTCACATTACTAAGATATTATATCACATTTTCAAAAGAAAACAAATGGTATCTTTTTTTGAGAGGTTTATATATTTTTGTCCTCTAATTTTATCATATGTTTTATTGCAAAGACAACCTGTGGTTAACAATCACACTGTTGTAGATGGTTTTAATATATGTGTGCTTAATGGTATTTTATCATGTAAGTTACATTTACATTCATATTTGAAATTATTATGTGCCTGAACAATATGTTTACTTGTATTAGTTCCCAATTCTAACCCATTTTACCATGGCTTTTCCAATCCTGAGTTGTTACAATTGATAATTCATTTGTCTGATGATGATATGCTACATTATTTTCAAATATTGTATGTGAACGTTAGATTTTCTAGATTCTTGCATTTATGAAAATATTTTTGTGATCTTTGTCTATGAAGGAGAAATTGGCTGGACATTAAGTTTGTCAATAACAAAAGTTTTTAATATAAGGTCTGATAATATTTCTCTTCATTCTTACATAAATATTGTAGAAGTATCAGAAATCTAGTAGTTGTTCATTTGAAAGCAATTTTTGCTTGTGGTTTTAGGTGTTTTGTCTAATTATGTAAAATTGTATACGTAATGTATTCCCAGGGCAATAAAATTTTCATGTTCCTTTTTTTTTTGTAATATAGTACACAGACTTTAGCATGAAGGTGGGTTTTTCATCAACTTGAAACACTATTTTACAGGTTTTAGAATTAGTGTTGCTGTGATTATACTTATTCAGCTTTCCAGAGCACCTGTCATCCCCAGTATAGGTTCTGTTCTCCTCCACTTTGACCTCCCAGCCCTCAGAATTTTTTAAAATTATTTTCCCCTTGCTTTTTGAAAGATCTTCTCTGCATGTTTCTGATTCAAATTTTCTGTGTCGATTCTGACTGTACTTCTATTATGCTTTTTCGCTTTGCTATTGAGTTTTTCAGTTCACTTAAGTGTGCTTCTGCTTATTAGTCCAGTTTTCTCCTGGCTTTCTATCTCACTGCACTGTTGCCCTGAAGAGTTGGTTTTATTTAATTAGAGCCACAAATCTTTTTTTTTTTTTCTCAAGGAAACATTTATTGGGCCTTATATATTTTTTTAATATATATTTTTATTGGTATTTATGTCTTTTACATTTTGTATTCCCCTTGGGTAGCCCACCACCAATTCACCCGTGATCCATCTCCATGGTCCCTTGTGTTCTTTTCTATTCCATTTTGTGCACTTTTCCTTCCCTCCCTCCACCTCAACCCCCCCGCCCCGCTGCTGATTGTTTCTCTCCTATTTGGTTTCCTTATAGTCCTGTTATAAGTGAAACCATTCGATATTTTTCTCTTCCTTTCTGGCTTATTTCACTGAGTATGATTCCCTCTAATTCCATCCATGTCGCTGCAAATTGCATGTGTTTATCTTCTTTGAATGCTGAATAGTATTCCAGCGTGTATATGTACCACATCTTCTTGATCCAATCATTTATTTTTGGACATCTGGGTTGCTTCCATACCTTTGCTATTGTGAACAGTGCCGCAATGAACATACGGGTGCATGTATCCTTTCGGATTAGTGTTTTGTATCCTTTGGGTAAATTCCCAAAAGTGGGATTGCTGGGTTGTATGGAAGCTCCATGTTTAGCAGTTTGAGGAATCGCCATACAGCTTTCCATAGTGGTTGGACCAGTTCACATTCCCACCAGCAGTGTAGAAGAGTTCTTTTTCTCCACATTCTTTCCAGCATTTGTTGTTGCCTGTATTTTTAATGTGTGCCATCCTCACAGGTGTGAGGTGGTATCTCATAGTGGTTTTGATTTGCATTTCCTTGATTATAAGTGATGTTGAGCATTTTTTCATGTATCTGTTGGCCATTTGCTTTTCTTCTTTGGAGAAGTGCCTTTTGAGCT
>PVIJ01000087.1:0-199878 GCA_004024925.1 Scalopus aquaticus
TTTCTGGCTTATTTCACTGAGTATGATCCCCTCTAATTCCATCCATGTCGCTGCAAATTGCATGTGTTTATCTTCTTTCCATGATGAATAGTATTCCATTGTGTATATGTACCACATCTTCTTGATCCAGTCATCTATTTTTGGACATCTGGGTTGCTTCCATACCTTTGCTATTGTGAACAGTGCCGCAATGAACATAAGGGTGCATGCATCCTTTCGGATTAGTGTTTTTGTATCCTTTGGGTAAATTCCCAAAAGTGGGATTGCTGGGTCGTATGGAAGCTCCATGTTTAGTATATGCCCCATGTTTTAAAAAAGCTCATCAAAAAAAATCTTTTCCTAACAACAACAAAAACAAACAAACGTAAATGAATAATCATCTATTCTTTTTATTCCCAGCTTTCTTTTCATTACTCTCTTCTGAACTGTGAATAAGATCAGATAGATCTGGACAACTTGGTCCTGTCAATGGCCCTTTTTATTTTTTTATTATTATTTTTTAAAGATGTATTTATTTATATATACAGCTGGGGTACAGGCCAGAGGTGTGGAGTGGTGAGAGGCTTCACCAGAGACAGAGTGGGGAGCAGAACAGGCAGATCAAAAATACACTGCTGAGGGGAGCAGCGGGAGAGGCAGGCGAGGTCTGCTGCACCATGTGGGATTCTCCCCTGCTGGGCGTCGAACTCACATCGCTGCTGCCGACAGCTCCACAGCCCAGCGCTTAACCGCTGCGCCACCAGGGAGGCCCCCTTTTTATTTTAATATTATTTAAAAGATTTATTTATTATTTATGCATACAAGAGCTGGGGTGTAGGCCAGAGGTACGGGGGGGTGAGAGGATTCACCAGAGACAGAGTGGGGAGCAGAACAGGTGGATCTACTGAAGTACACTGCTGAGGGGAGCAGCAGGGAGACAGGAGAGGTCTGCTGCGCCCTGTGGGAAGCTCCCTGGCCGGGTTTGGAGCTGGTGCTACAGTAGGCTGCTGATAGCTTGATCGCGCTTTTAACCCCTGTGCCACTAGGAGGCTCTCAGTGTGTTTTTTGATTGCAAAAGTTGTAGAATTTCTTTTCATAAACATAATCATCTTTTCTTGTGATTTATAAAAATAACTCTGTCATCTCACGCAGATTTTTAAAAATAGCATCTCTTCGAATTGTCAAAATCCATCTTTTTATAGCTCACCATCACCCAAAAAATCTCTTTTAAATGAGTTCCTAGAAAACAGTGAGTTAGTGCAAAGTCTGTCTTCCAAAAGTGCTGCTCTAAAAGCTTCTGTAAGCTGATGGGCTGGGTGACCACGTGACTGAGTGAGAATCTACCCTACAGTTTGGGGCTGGCGGGGCAGGCAGTGCTATGCTCGCAAAACAACACTCATCTGATACCATGAAGTTTCACCCCAGCCCCAACTGATGTCCCTTTACTGGAGATTAAAGAACAGGGAAATTGTATTTGCCTCTATAAAGTGCCATTGCCTAAAACAGAAAATTATGTCCGTTTCAAGGCTCTCAGCCCTGGTTTAAGTAGGTAATTTACCTGTGAAAGAGGAAGCCCAGAGAAGTGCAAAGCCAAGTCAGGAATCATCAGCGGAGCTTCTCTTCTCTTTCCAGGGCCTCCCTCTGAGCAGGGGGAATTTTTCTAGTTCACGCTTCTGTTGCGGGTGCACCCTTCTTTGTTGTCCAGCTGCCAGCCTCACGATGTCGGACACCTTGTCTGCTACCTGCATTGTTACAGGGGACCCCGGGGAAACGGGGGTGACCCAGGCTACGAGTCCTCACCTACTCACTTAAGAACAAGACCCAAAAGCAGACAGGCAGAGAAATATTTTTTTTAAGATTTATTTATTAATGCACACAAGAACTGGGGTGTAAGCCAGAGATGTGGGTGTTGGGGGGGTGCGTGAGAGGATTCACCAGAGACAGAGTGGGGAGCAGAACAGGCAGATCTATTGAAGTAAACTGCTGAGGGGAGCAGTGGGCAGGGCAGGAGAGGTCTGCTGAGCCATGTGGGAAGCTCCCTGGCTGGGGACCAAACTCGTGCTGCAGTGGCTCTGGATGGCTTCATAGTGCTGTGCTTAACCGGTTGCGCCACCAGAGAGGCCCCGAAGAAACATTTTTAAAAGGATTTTTTTTTACAAGGGAAGTGAGGAGAGAGAGGAATTGTCAGCACGTGTCTGGATGCAGTCTTTCCTACCAGCGTGCCCCCTGAGCTGAGACCAGGGCGCCAGGGGAGGTGGCAAATTAGGAGAGTGAGCATGTTCGTGTTCAGTCTTTTAAGCCCAGCATGGCTGCTTAGTTCAACACTCTAAATCTGTGGTTGTTTCCTCTGGCAACCAGCCCCCATTCTTAGCTGGGGTCCCACCCGTGCCTGATTAACATAACAAAAGACACCTTTATCATTTAGGAGAGTCCAACGGTTTTAGAATCTGGAAGCCAGAAGCTGGGCTAAGACCAAATATCCTTTTCATGTTATAAATCACAACACCACACCTGAGCCCCAGTATTATTATTGATCTTTAGTCGCTGGCAACTTATATCTTTAGATAAAACAAATATTCATGGTCTCTAACTTGCCAGGCTGGGTTTTCAAAAGCTAATTAAGAATTAATGCCCCAAATTACCAGAGACTTTACGACTTATCCATTATTAAAGTGGAATAATTTCTGATACTCTACTCATAGTTTTCATGTATGTTTCCACAAGACCCAGCTCATAAAAGACACCTGTGTCTGTAGATCATGACACATTGGAAATGCAGTTTTATGACTGTTTTATTTGTGCACTACCTATAATCAGCTAGTGGTATACTTTAGGGGTTTTCTTCCCAAACAAGTACAGAATGGCCACTGAAAGGTTTAGTACGAATAACCTGTAACCTTAACTAAATTAAAATGTTCTGTCGTAGATCACCAATTTTACATTCGCTGATGACTTTACCACGGAAAGGAAAATCAAATTTCTTCCCAGTGACTTAGTGTTCAAGTTCCCCTAAGTTTCCCACACATGGCCTATAGTTTCACCAAAATTCAAACAAACCAGCCAGACTTTAGCTTTCCTCCTTGGATCATGCCTCAGTGGATGCTGTTTTATTCTTCATTGCCATGTAAGTCACAGGAAGTTACTGCTCACAGAAATGAGTGGTTTGGGGCATAGCACTCAGTGCTGCCCACTCTCAAGTCCTCGGTCCACTTCTGTAGAAGGGCCCCTGGTCTCCAGGGGTGATAATAGCCATTAGACCTCCTTCAAGCTGTCTTAGTAAGAACAAAAATTTATATGTATCCGTTTAACTAAAATGGGAGGTGTCAGTGCAAAGGAAATCATCCTGTATCCCTCTGGCCAAGATGCAAAGCAGCATCCGACAGATTGATAAGAGATAAAACCAAAAGAGGTTTGTTTTTTTTTTTTTAAAGATTTATTTTTTATTTATACATACAAGCTGGGGTACAGGCCAGAGGCGTGGGGCGGTGAGAGGGTTCACCAGAGACAGAGCGGGGAGCAGAACAGGCAGATCAGAAATACACTGGTGAGGGGAGCAGTGGGCAAGGCAGGAGAGGTCTGCCGCACCATGTGGGACTCTCCCTGGCCGGGCGTCGAACTCGCGTGGCCGCTGCGACAGCTCCACAGCGCAGCGCTCAACCGCTGCGCCACCGGGGAGGCCCCAAAAGAGGTTTTAATGACAAGACGTAGATGTGGGAGACACCCAGCATGACTGAATAACGCACCACATAACTTCAAGGACCATTTTAAGTAGCTTATCTAAGACACAGGTTAGGGGGGAGGAGAGAGAGTTAAGGAGTTTACCAAAGAAGGCACAGCAGACAAAGGTATACGGAATTAAGTTCTGCCTTCTCTGAAAAGAGATAAGGAGATTATTCTGCCTGTTACTGTGGAGACACCCATGCAGTGAGAATTTACATGTAACTGTCTTTTCCAACAGCGGCGTCCACCCAGCCTTCAGGGTCCATCGCAATGGAAGCAACCTTTTTCCCAAAAAGACATATTTTGGAGTAACGGATTTTTGCTCCCCCACATATATAATTAAATTTAATCTTTTTCTCCTACTAATCTGTCTGATGTGAAAATCTTTGCATCACTAGTCCAGGAAGAACCCAGAGAGGTAGGGGAATTTTCCTCTGTACCCCAACAAAGCTCATCACGGAAAGAACAATTTTTATATCTCTTTTCTTCTCAGTGCCCCGTGTAAGCTTAGAGATATTAAGTTTTCATGAACAATAAAATCTGACTTTCCTCTCATTAAGAGTCCCAGTTATATTCTAATAGTGCTCAGAGGCGTTTCTGAGTGGTGTGGCAGAAGCGATGACCTGAAAGTGTTGGCAGCGCATCCTAAAGTGCTGATTCTAACTGATAAAATAATCTAGTTTGGTACAATTAATAATACCATATTTAGCTTTTTCTGTGTTTTACCTAATAGATGAAAAAATTCGCAACTTATGTAGTGGCTGCCGGACTTCAGTATGGAATGGAAGGCGGCATCTTACATGCTTTTTTTAAGGTACGACTTTTCAATGACTATACGGGTTTTTTAAAGTGTTTAACAATAAGACTGTACAATTTGAAGCTATCTCTTATTCCTTCTAGATTTGGTTAGGTCAGCATAACAGCCAAAAGTCAAGGAAACTATAGGTGTAGACCATATCCACCACTTTTTCTTTCTCAATTATTCACCACTCCCAGAATAAAAAAGAAAAACACAGGTCTCCTTTCATTCCTGAAACAAACATTGTATGCTTACCACATGCCAGAAACAGATGCTGGGAATACAGTAACAAACGACAGTCATACAATAATACATCACGTTTCGTTCTGGGGGTCCACACATACGATGGTGGTCCCAATGGGCTATACCACGTAGCCTAGGTGTGTAGTAGTCTATCCCATCCAGGTATAGACTCTGTCTGCAGAATGACAAAATCACTAATGATACACGTTTCTCAACATTTATCTCCCTCATTGAGTAAAACATGACTGATGTATTTGCACTTGTGGAACTCACATGCTAGAAGATAAATAGTCAACAAGTTAGCCAGTAAAAGTTGAATATTTCAGATGCTGAAAATTGCTATAAAATAAAATGGAAGAATAAACACGAGGTGAGGTCTGGGCACTGAGTTTTGGGATACTCCAATATTTGGAGATTATAAGAAGGTGGGAGGGCCTCAGGAAAGGGGGCTAAGAAGGGGTGCCCCGAGAGGTTAGAAAGACCGACTGTGTCAAATAATTGATTGTGCAGCTGGGCTCTCGTCCTTAGTTCTGGCGCTGTGATTCGGGTGCCCAGCCAGCGCCATGGCCGCTTTTCACAGCCCCAACTACAGTACAGGGGACGAAAAGCCTTTGTCCCTTTACCCTTCCAAGATATTGGCACAACCCTTTCTGTAATCAAGGAGATTAGCAGAAGAGAAACAAAAGTTAGTGACGTGTATACCTCCTTTCTACATGGGGAGAGACCCCCCAAAATCGAGTCAATCCCCCAGATGATCTAAACCAATTCCTTAAATAGTATCTTCAGCTAGACACAAGAGATTTTCTCTTAGAGAAAGGTAATTTCTACTGTTTTCAGAGCTTTTCCCACATCTGCTGTTTCTTAAAAATAGCCAGATCAAAATAATTCTTATACCAATGAGACATATTTTGGGGTGGACACTTTGCTCCCCTGCAATAGCTACAGATACTTCCAAACCTCTCCTAGGGTCCTCCCACAGAAAACATACCCCCCTCCACCAAGTTGCACCAGTGAGAACCCAACACCCCCTTTTTTCTCAGCCATCACATCTAGTGAAACATCACCCAAGTCCTATAGTACCCACCGGCTTAATATCTCCCTTCTCTCCACCCCACCCCCCAAAGTCCACGCACAGATGGAGCTCAGTCACCTCGTCTGCACAGCTGTGCTGGCCTCAGTCTCCCGTTTAGATTCCTGCTCCTTGTCATTCCTTCACAAGCAGAACAACACACGCAAACCTAATGTTATCTCTCTTCACTACTACGGACCCTCCAGTGTTTCCCCAAAGTCCAAAATACCTTGCACGACCCCCTGGTGCACCGTGGCCTCCACCTCTACCTTTTCCACTCTATAAAAGCAAGTTAAAATTCTCTAGCATGTGGCCATGGTACCTCGTCTGTCTGTTTAGTCACTGAAATACTTAATGAACAGAGGAGACATAGATTTGGACTCTGAAGATCAGGGTTCAAATCAGACTCAGGCACTTACCAGAAATGTAATCTCCTGTAGTATGCTTCATCTGTGAAGCATTTCATTTATGAACTGGTGACAATTTCCTCTAATTGAGAGCAGTAGGTTGACATGGGAATGATAAACATTATGTCTTTGACAGCGTTGTCGCTCTATGTACATGCCATGCTGAGTATGACTGAAGAGAGCTTATGAGATTGTAGGTTTTCTGAAAAGCATTTCAGTCCTGAGTTGCTGTTATTTCTCTTAATAGAATTTAGTCTGCAGCTCAAACTCAAAACTCATTAGAGCTGACTTACAAAACATCTCTCAGAGGGGACTACTTTCAGGAGAGGATTCTTGATGCCGAGGGGCTCTCTATGTGAGCTGGGACAGTCACACAGCTTTGCTTTTTCCTTTTAGATCGCTTGGTTGGGTGAGGTCCCTGCATTACCAGTTTTTGGAGATGGAACGAATGTAATTCCAGCAATTCATATTGTTGACCTAGCTGGGTAAGCATTCTTTCAGAGAGGTGCCTGCCCTGGAATTAATCAACTAATGTGTTTGTTTGTTCTCAAATTGTATTGATTTGTCAATTGTTTACACAACTGCAGAACTTCAGAAATACACCACCACCTTTCCATAGGCGCATAGGTGCACCTGCTTCACTTATCCTCCACCAGAGCTTCAGGGGGTGGCCTCCCCCCTTCCCCCTACATCCTCCTCCCTCCCCCACTAGTACCCTCTGGTAACCAGTATATTTTTCACAGGATCTAAGAATTATTTTTTCCATTTTGCTAATGTGTTTTCTTTGGTTATTTACAGTCCACTAATGAGTGAAACCGCCCAATAACTGCCTGTCACTTTCTGGCTTATTTCACTCAGCGTTATCCCTTCGGAGCCACCCATTTTGTCCCACAAGGCTCCAGGCTCCATTTCGCCTTTTCCTGGGAACATTTAGTGGGTGATTACCAGGCGCTAAGACCCTCACATGTGCTATTGTCTTTGTCCTTCACAACTTGATGCAGAAGCTACTGTCATTATCTCCACTTTCCATCTCGTGAGATAAGGCCCTTCCTCTAAAGGCTCCACACTTTCAGAAACTTAACAGCAGAGTAGATTGCCTTCCGATTTGGAAAAGAAAGCGCTTGTCATGTGCATGTTGGGGGCCTTGCGCCTCATTCTTCTGACCCGGATGAGAGTGATAGGTCCAACCCAGCAACGTAAATTCCAGAACCAGATGGTGAGCTCTAAACCCGATGGTCGTGGTGAGTGTGTGTGCCCCTGTAGGTCAAGTTAGCACACGTTCCTCACTCGCACAGGGAATCCCAACTTGGAGCTCTAGGCGAATCGAGGCCCCTGCTCCTCTGCAGACCCTAACCTAGGCCTCGGCTCAGTGAGATGGTCCACTCTATTTGTGGCTCATCAATTCCACATTTGGGGTTCGCAGGGTCTTATTCTGCCACCCCTGATGCGCCCCTCAGGCGGGAACGCTTTCAGCCCCTCTTGAGGTTCTGGTTTCTACATTCTCTCTCCTCCTCTCAACCACTGGCCGCTAGGAAATTTGTCACAAACACTGGCGGATCTACACACTGACGGGTGAACAATGAAACTTAAATTTGGGGACCCTTCCCTTGTAGGGGACCCTTCCAAGCCCCTAGACTTAATTTTTATTATATTTTCTTCAAAAGGTGCCCCTAAATTTTATAAGCTTCAGTTTCCACCCAAAACCTATATCCGTATCAGCCAAAATTGACGCCAGACATGGGCTGTCTGAAACGTACCCTTTTCTGCAGAGATTTTACTTTAGTATGTCATCAGGCTTTAAAAATGTGAAAGGATCTTCTGCGTTACTGAAACAGAATACCTAGCCTGAGCCTTTAATATCTGACTTCCACACAGAGATATTAAATCACTCCCATCACAGGCGGGCTTGGGGCCCCTTTCAGTAGCATTTTGAAGTTTCTTTACAAATTGTCGAACATTTAACAAAGAAAGAAGCTAAAAGTGAACTGAGCCGAGAAATCAGTGTAAAGTAAATGTGACATGGACACTCAGGTGGGTGCATTTGTCTTAGTTTCATTTGACTGAAAAGGAAGCTTAAATGTAAGTAGGGGCGACATCTGTGTCAACTTCTGGTCCCATCAAGTTCTCTCATCAGCTGTGTGAATTTGGGAAGGTGACTTAACCTCTCTGGATCTGATTTCTCATTTGGTTTTTGTTGTGTTATTTTAAGATTTATTTTTTATCGATGCTTACAAGAACTGGGGTGTAAGCCAGAGTTGCGGGGAGGGGTGGGGGCGGGGGTGAGAGGAGTCACCAGAGACAGAGTGGGAAGCACAACAGGTGAATCCACTGAAATCCACTGCTGAGGGGAGCAGTGGGCGAGACAGGAGAGGTCTGCTAGGGGTCAGCTCCCTGGCCGGGGATCGAACTCATGCTGCAGTGGCTGCAGATAGCTTGATAGCACTGACTTTAACCCCTGTACCACCAGGGAGGCCCTGCTTCTCATTTGTAAGAAGGGATAATAACTACTGTCTGTCGGGGCTGTGAGAAGTCAGTGGCATCACCTCTGGGAGGCCCTCAGGTGGGTTCAGGATGGAGCTTAGCCCTCAGAGAGCTGGCCGTCGGTGACAGTCCTGGGCAGGGAATCCTAGTGACTTGCGCTAAGGGACTTCCCCAGGAGAGTCACCCTCTTCTGAATCTGTGTCTTATGTGACACCACCGGCCCCAAAGCAGTGCTGTGAGACCTCACTGGGCATCTGGGTCTTTGTAAACCGAGTCAGTCCCTGCCAGCTCAGGCACCCTTTGCTGACACCAGTGGAACCCAAGCCAGACAGATGGGGCCCCCATCAGCTCATCAACCTAGGAACTCTGACTCTTTGGAAAGGGAGTGTGAGGACCTAGTGAAACGCCAAACAATGGGCCTGGCCCATGGGGTGAGGGCCCACACATCCTGTTACGATGTCTCTTAGCTTTTTCCATCCCTGATGGCTCTCCCTGTTGCCTGCAGAGTGATACAAAACATAATAGACCACGTGCCCAAGCTGCACTACCTGGTGGCTGTGGACGAGTCTGTTCTCACACTGGAGGACCTGGTCAAGGTACGGCCGTGTAAGCCCCGCCCCGACGGCACTGCGTGAATGATTTGACCCTAAAGTCGAGTTATGGAACCAGGCAGGCCTGCGAGGACTTCTAAAATAGACTGGCCTAAAAACCAAGCTAGCTGTCTGCATTCGCAGCCACTTGTGGGCAACCACTACCCACACGGCCTCCTCGCTCCGTTCTGTATCCTGAGGGGCGCGGGAAGGAAGTTCTGGGAGACTCAGACATGCACAGCACACATGGGGGCCCCAAGATGTAGACATCTGCTCCTCGTGGCCAAACCCCCTGTGGCTTCCAGGGCCAGCAGTGAGGGCTCCGCTCCAGTCCCGGCCAAAGCCATCTGCCCCCAGAGAACCCAGCTAGCCTTCTGTTGCCCTTCCCGTGTCCACCCCCTACTGACCTTCACAATTCAGCTCATGTTAAACTATGATTAGCTTTATCCGCAAGGGAGAAGAAAGCTTTGACCCGGGGTCTTCAGGGATTTGCAACCAGGGAGTCACCACTCGGACCAGGCCTTGTGACGTTTCCTGTGCAAAGTCCATGGCAGAGCTGCCTCCTCCCAGGGAACTGATAAATTTCCTTAATGTTTGATTTTGAAAGAGACGCATGCAAAAGGGAGGGATGCTTGCACATGCGCAGTGATAGATTATCCTCTTTGAGGCCAGGGTCCCAGAGTGTTTATTGACCTCTGTGGGAGACTGGCATCATCTCTCCAAACCCCCCAAAATCCAGGTGTCAGGATGTGGGTGCAGTGAAGGTAATGAATGTGGTTGTAAACATAGGTTACCTAGCAGTCAGGGGCCTGCAGAAGGCCCCCCGACTCCATCTGGGCTGTTCTGTTACCCATTTTAATTTCTCAACTTTTTATTTTTTTTAAGATTTATTTATTTATGCACACAAGAGCTGGGGTGCAGGCCAGAGGTGTGTGGGGGGAGAGGATTCACCAGAGACAGTGCAGGGAGCAGAACAGGCGGATCTGCTGAGATACACTGTTGAGGGGAACAGTGGGGAGACAGGAGAGGTCTGCTGCCCCATGTGGGAATCTCCCTCGCTGGGGATCGAACTCGTGCTGCAGTGGCTGCGGATAGCTTCATAGACTGAGACTTAACCCCTTGTGCCACCAGGGAGGCCCCAATTTCTCAACTTTTTTTTTTTATTTACGCATACAAGCTGGGGTACAGGCCGCAGGCGTGGGGCAGCGAGAGGGTCGACCAGAGACAGAGTGAGGAGCAGAACAGGCAGATCAGAAATACACTGCTGAGGGGAGCAGCGGGCAAGGCAGGGGAGGTCTGCTGCGCCATGTGGGAATCTCCCAGGCTGGGCATCGAACTCGTGTTGCCACTGCCGACAGCGCCACGCTTAACCGCTGCGCCACCAGGGAGGCCCCAATTTCTCAATGCTTTAATCCTCTCCCATATCTTCCCTCTGTGCCGGCTGCCTCCTTCGCCCCTCCCGTGCAGGCCGGGTGCCTGTCCTCGGGGCTCCCCAGCATCACTTCTGCCAGCGGCAAGCACCGTACATCAGTGTGTGTCCATCTGCCTCCCTCTGCGGACAGGGGACCCCTTGAGGACAAGGCAGACCCTCCGCACCCCAACCTCTGCTCCCTGGCGTGCCCTGTGACTGTCATATGCACAGATGGGACCACTAAACCAGGGAATAGCCTCATTCCCCTCCTCCACTTTGCAGATTTTTCTTGTGCTCTGTTCTGTCTGCAATCCTTTGAGAAGTTATAGCTAACATTTTAAATCCAGTAATCTCTTTTTTCCCTCTAACAGTGCATCAGTAAGAGTACTGGCCCTGGAAAAATCCAGAAAGTACCAAAAGAAAATGCTTTCCTAACCAAGGACTTGACAGTTAGTATATAAGAACTGCTTCTTTTTTTTCTTTCCTACTCTTTTCCTAAATGCATTGGCTCTTGAGGGCTTTGGAATCAGAATATTTAATTCCAAACACTTTAGCTCCTCCTGCATAACTGGACTTTGACCCTAAAATAGCTTGTCTTCTGTCTGCAAGCCTCTATCTTCCTTTCAGAAATACCCTCAGAGGTCATGGTCAGAAAGTGTATTTAAAAGCTGTTTGATGTGCCAAGCTCTGTACAGCCATCTCCCCTTTTCTGTGGGGGGTACGTTCCCAGACCCCCATGGATGCCTTAAACTTAGGCTAGCACTGAACCCAGCTTCCACTAGGCATACGCACCGATGATAGAATTTAGTCTTTTGATTAAGCCCACTGAGAGATTATCACAATGACTAATAATAAAATAGAACCATTCTGATACTATTCTGTGATAAAAGTCATGTGCGTATGTTTTTTCTCTCTCTCAAATATCTTATGTAATACTTTCAAACCACAGTTGACCTCAGGGCTAAAACCATGAGAGCAAAATCGTAGATAAGGGGGGTCCAAGGGTACAAACACTGGGCCCTTTGGCCAGTCCAGGAAGGGCTGAGATCCCGATTCCATTGCAACAAAAATCAGCGCGTGTATCCTCTCAGCTTCAGACTTGCTCTGGCACAGAATTCCTTTTAGGGAAAAGGCGCCTAAGCCCCACATCTGGGAATGTTTGTGACAGACCCAAGCCTCCAAGCAGCGAGACCAGCTAGGGGCACTGGGGCCCAAGGAAGCTTTTTCCCTCCGGAATTTTTGTCCTCTTGGACTTTGAATGACCGGGTTTGCACCCTTCAAAGAGTAGCTATAACAAAGGTTTCTTAAGGAGAAAGAGATGTGGACTTCTAGGCCCCCCTCCCCTTGGAGTTGCTTGTCTAGTGCCCCTAGGGAGGCTGGTGAGGTGAACCTGAGACACCCCATCCCACCCCCGTGCTAAGGCCAGCTCTCCTTTCTCTCACCTTAGAGCTTGGATGTGTATTTTCCTTTAATGATGCAGCGGTTCGGGGCTGTTACCCCTGTCTAGATGACAAGAAAGATCACTCGTGTTGTCTTATCTCTTAGCAAGCGAGTCTGGACCACTTGCTGGTCAGCCTGAGAATGGAAGCGCTGTACGTGAAGGAGAATTTTAACATCCGCTGGACTGCGCAGTCAGGCTTCGTGGAAAACATCAACAACATCCTCAAGGAGTACAAGCAGAGCCGAGGCTTACTGGTAACTGTCCGGCCTGTCTGGGCTCCGATGTGAGGAACGTCTGTGGAACTCTCAGGGGCATCCCACCTGAGCAAGTGTTTTCTTCCTCACATGTCCAAACTTCAGAATTCAAATCTTTGTCAAATTTGGCCCATGGGTCGAGGTCTACCAGCCTGCGTGTATGTTTATGTTTCTTTATTTATGTATTTATGTGTGCAAGAGTTGAGGTGTAGGCCAGAGGTGTTGGGGGGTTGTGGTGAGAGGATTCACCAGAGAGAGAGTGGGGGGCAGAACAGGTGGATCGACGGAAGTACAATGCTGAGGGAAGCAGCGGGGAGACGAGAGGTCTGCTGCGCCCTGTGGGTCAGCTCCCTGGCCGGGGAATGAACTCAGGGCGCAGTGGCTGGCAATAGCTTCTTAGTGCTGAGATTTAACCCCTTGTGCCACCAGGGAGGCCCAGTTTTGTTTTGAATTTATTTTGCATAGAAGAACTGTGTAAGCCAGAGGTGTGGGGGGTAAGAAGATTCACCAGAGACAGAGTGGGGAGCAGAACAGGTGGATCTACTGAAATAAACTGCCAAGGGGAGCAGTGGGGAGACAGGAGAGGTCTGCTGCACTTTGGGGGTCAGCTCCCTGACCGGGATCAAATTCAGGCCCTAGCAGTAATTGCGCTGAGCCTTAACCCCTAGGCCACCAGGGAGGCCCTGGCATTTACGTTATATTAATAGCGATCAGCCAAATATTAGACATCTTCACATTAACACAGGTGATGAAGCATGCGTATCACACATGGAGTGGGACCTTAGCACACGGTCGTCCCAGAGTTGTTTATACAATGAAAACTAGCAGGTGCCACACTGGCCTGCCTCTTCCGGTCCTGGATAAAGACAGTAGAGCGAAGGGAGGGCAGAAATGTGGTTATTACTCTGACCTCTTCCTGTGGACCAGGGGACTCAGTTAGATAAACCTTTTCGAGGTAGGTGTTCTTGTCTCCATAACATGGATATGGAGAACGAAGCCTGAGAGAGGTGAGGCACCTTCTGGAAGGTCACAGGCCAGTGAGGGTCCCAGTCAGCTAGAACGGCCTGCCCGGCGGCAGGGCCTCCGCACCTCCCTCTCTGAAAGCAGATAAACGTACCCTAGTCCAGATCGCAGCGCTTTGCCCGGGGAACCCTGGCATTCCTAAGATGAAAGTGGGTGAGGGATGAGAAAGTGTTCTGAACACTGGAGAGGATGAGTCACGGGTGCCGCCAAAAGACATTGCGCCCGGGGCTCTGAGCCAGGAGGGCCCTGCCTTGTACCTGCAGAATCATAAACCTGCAAATAAGTGAAGGAATGAGTAAGTCAAGCGCGCACCGCTTAGTTAGAGAAACAGCGCTCCCCTGAGCGCCTGAGGCACCGGGGTGGCTGCACCTGGAGACTCTTCTGAAACAGACCAAGCGACTCCAGGGTTCCCTGGGGCTCAGTGTGAAAACTGCCTCCGCTGCCTGCCGTCTTGGTGGAGATCCCTTTCCAAGCCACATCACTTGCAGGAAAGAACCGCCTGGCTCCTGGTCAGCAAGACTGGACAAGAACATGGGAGAAGGATTAAGTGTCTCTCCAAGTTGATCGCCCAGCGGGCACGACTCGGCCCAGCGGCAGAGACCAGGAGACAGCACCGGGGCAGCGTGTCCGCGCCGTTCCAGGCACTTCCAAAGAGACGGGGCTGCAAGCCCCATGACCCAGTTCCTTTCTCAAGGCAGAGTCATCCCTGCAGAGAGAGAGGTCCCACGTCATCTCGACCTGACACCACTGAACTATCCATTCATCTAACTCCCTCTGTGCTGACCCAAAGCCTCGGAGTCCCCCTTGAACACCTGTCTGCCTGGGGGCGTGGGGGCGCTGAGGCGCACGTGGCAGGAGTGGCCAAGCTCAGAGGCGTCTTCTGTCTTCTCCTTGTACATGAATAAGCTGCATCCTGACTTGGGGCCTGGGGAGGGTGTGGACACCACCAGGCCCCTGACGCAGAGCAGTGACGCAGGCCCTCAGCTCCGGCTGAACATACCCAGAGCTCCCAGAAGCCCAGCCCTGCCCTTCCACCCTCAGCTCCAGCCTCTGACGCCTGCCCCCTCCGCTGCCTGCCATCTTGGCGTGACCCCGGCCCGAGCTGGTGAGGCCGGTTCCCACTAATTCCTGCTCGGGGAGGAGTTCCCCGAGGCTCCCTCCTCCGCCTCTGCTTTCTCGTCCTCTGGGGATAGCGACAATCAGACCAGCTTCCCGCACTCCGGGAATTCTTTCAACAGGCACAGTTTTTTTAAAAATTAATCTGTCTTGCCAAATACCAGGCCTCCGTTTCACAATAGTTTGGGCCATTTTGAAAGAAATGACTCTTTGTTACCGGTATTTTAGTTTACTCACTGGGTGTGCATGTGACAGAATATCTTCAGCATTCAAGTTTTTTAGTGAAAGACAAGGAGGTGGTGTTCATAATGAGGATATTTTTTAAAAAAAATAGAATGAATTAACAGTGTGAAAAAGGAAAGTATAATTAAAGACCAAGCTCAGCCCAGAAACAATATTCATGAGGCAGTAAATTAAGCATTCAGCACACCAGCTATAAATTCTTCTATTTCTTTGTTATTGACATGTGAGTAACAGGAAGCATGAAGCTAGAAGCCTTTTAAGATTTGAGTTCTTTGGGGGATTTCGTTTGTTGTTTATTATTATTATTTATTGAGCTCACATTGGTTTACAATACTGTATAGGACCTAGGGGTCTAATACCTCAGATGTATGTTACCTCACCCACCCCCAGGGAACCCATAATCCGCTACCATAGTCCACTGGCCCCTCCCTGCTACGCCCCTCATCCCCACCCTCCCTGCTGTGGCCTCAATGCTCTAAGACTTGGATTCTTGGTTCCATAGTACCTTTGAGCCGCTGCTTGTGGAGTGTCGCCTCCCCCAGGCCCCTGCATGTAGCAGATGCTCACTGAACACCTGCCGAATGAACGAACGTGAACGGTCACTAGCTGAGTGAGGAGCTCTGTTGGGAGGACGTGGCAATGACCGAGATGGTGGGCAGTCATGGAAGTGACTCTGACAGAGTCCCAAGATCTGGAGGCTTCCAGGCACACCCCTGAAATCCAAAGTGCGGCCCAGCAACAGCTGGTTCAGAACTCACTAGACCACCCTGTTCTCTTTCAGCCCATCAAGATCTGCATCCTCGGGCCACCCGCTGTGGGGAAGACCAGTGTCGCGGAGGCTTTGTGCAAGCACTACAAACTGCATCATGTTAAAATAAAGGATGTCGTTTCTGAAGCCATAGCAAAACTGGTAACACTTTAAACTACTTTAGTGGCAGTTTTTATGTTCTCACAATACCTTTCTAGTCTTATAATAAGGAAGTCACTCATTTTACGTGACATCCTACAAGGAATTCTGTTATTTTTATTGGAGTTTATTGTTGGCCTCAGATATGAAAATACAAACCCCCACAGGGCTTTCCTCTGGGCAGTGGAAGCATGTTTCAAGGGTTGCCCTTGAAATTTAGTCTGTCTCCAGCTGTTGCTTGAAATATTTCTTTGTGTACTTTCTGTCGGCTAGAACATTTTTAGGTCTTTTCATTCTTTTTTTTCAAGATTTGTTTATTTATGCATACAAGAACTGGGGTATAGGCCAGAGGTGAGGGGCGGTGAGAGGATTTATCAGAGACAGAGTGGGGAGCGGAACAGGCGGATCTACTGAAATACACTGTTGAGGGGAACAGCGGAGAGACAGGAGAGGTCTGCTGCTTCCTGTGGGAAGCTCCCTGGCTGGGGATTGAACTCGTGCTGCAGTGGCTGCTGATAGCTTCATAGTGCTGAGACTTAACCCCTTGCTATCAGGAAGGCCCATTTTTTTCATTCTTGATGCATGGTTCTTTGTCTATTAACTGCTTTTTTAAAAAAAATAAAGGACTTTATTTTCTTAACACGGCTTTATATCAGGTTCAAAGCAAAATTGAGAGGTGGGCCTCATACAGCCCAACCCCTCCATATACAACCTCCTCCCCCATGGCCAGCACCCTCACCCGGGTGGACATTAGTTCCAAAGGATGACCCTGCATTGACACATCATCATGATGTTCCCTGGCCATTGTGTCCATTCAGGTTCACACTTGGTATTGTGCTTCCAGTGGGTCTGGGAGAGTGTGTGATGACAGGTGCCCACCACGATAGCACCACCAGGTAATATTCAGAGTAGTTCTACTGCCCTAAATACCCCTATGCCTTGCCTTCCCTCCCCCCCCCCAAATAAGAGCTTGCTATCATTTTATTGGGAATGGTGGCTGCTGAGGTACATTTCCATAAATGGTCACTGAAAGTCCTGATTTCCACAAAATGTGTCTCCTTCAAATAAGACACAACCTGATGCCCAGAGAAATACTGATGCTTAAGCAGTTCTGGCCTGGGCAGATTGCACCCCCAGAGTGAGCATAAGAAAACTTGCAGGCGTTCATCCACTTTGTGGATGTGGATCCTCAAATTCCACTGATGGTTGCTGGCCATTGAGTGCTCCCCTAATTGGCACCAGCCTTTGCCAAGGTCACTTGCCAAGTGGCTGTGAGTGGCTGATCAAGGTGGGGCATCATGCAATGTGAATATCCCTCTGGCGCAGGAGGCGATTGTTGCACCTAAGGAAAGCGACGAGGAGGAGGTCGAAGAGGAGGAGGAAGAGGAGAATGTAGAAGACGCCCAGGAGCTCTTGGAGGGCATCAAGGAAAGCATGGAGCAGAATGCAGGTGACACCAAAGCGGGGCTGCGCTGGTCTGCACGGGCTTGACTGTCTTAAAGCCCAGAAGCCCTAGCGACAAACAGCCACAGCAAAGACTTTCATTATAATCTAACCCCTCCCCCAGGGAAAGAAATCACTTTAACATTTCTTGGTGACTTTTGTGATCAAAAGATGGGGGAAAATTACATAAGTTAAAAAAAAAAAGACAGTAACAAAGACTTATGGAAGTATGATACTGTACTCCTCAAATTAGAGAGTTATGGAAATGATTAGCAAATCAATTACTTTAGACCAAAAAAAGAAAGTTCTTACTTTGAAGAAGGCAAAGATCAAATGTGTTGAATGTGTGGTTGTAAATATTTTATAAGCATCAAATGGCGCTGATTACTAGTCAAAAGACAAACCAGGAAAAAATATTTGCCACGAATATGACTAAGGGTTTATATCCTTCCTATGTAAAATGCTCAGGCAAACGAGTAAGAAAAGTCATGAAAAATCCTTAGTAGAAAAAACCGAACGAATAATGCACACTAGTAATTTATACAGGAAGAAATTACAGATAAATGGAGATTCCTGCGTGTAAGCAAACTGGTCATTCCAGCATGGCCTAAGATCAGTGCAACATGTAGCCAAGCGTTTGGACACTTATCCCAGGCATCCTCCAAAGCACTTGTGATTCTTCCCTCTACCTCCTTCCTCCTGCTATCTTGCTGCTGGCTGTTTCTGCTGCTGCGATTTGGGCTGGGGCTAGAGGGGATAGGAAAGAAGGACAGAAGTGTCAGCGGACCCTGGGTGACAGAAGGCGTGTGTGCTGGCCGATCCTGCCTGGTGTTGCGCTTCCGTGGCTCCTTCCCAGATCCCCCCACACACCTGGGAAACCCACTGAGCCCCCTCACCCCCATGCTTAGCTCTTGACTGCCCATCCCCCAACCCCCGTCTTCTGGCTCTCCTCCCTTTTGTTCTTCCAGAAGTCCAGGTTACATTTCTCCCCCAGGTCACACCAATCTACTTTTGGGGTGGAGAAAATGGTGTCTGTGTGCCATCCCCACTTAAAACCACTGATGACTGAGTCATGGCTCTGGCTTGGATGTGAGCTGGTCGTGAGGAAATGGGACTTAGAAGCCCAGAGACTTCCTAGGGTCAGAGGAAGCTTCACAGCAAACAAGATCCATGCTCTGAGACCCAGGCTGCCTCCCCCTTATCCCTGAGACATGTGGGAGCCAGTCCTGGGTTTTGAGTGTCTTGCAGAGTCCCTGTTCCCATTATGTGGGGGAGGGGAAGAAACCCCAAAGGAGACATTCCATCATGAGGACACCTGTGGCAGGAAATCTGGCAAGGCCACATTAAGGGCTGGGGACTGGACGTTTTACGCGTCCTCAGGAGGTCCTGGCCCCGTGGACAGACAGTGCCAGCCTGAGGTACGAGGCCAGAGACAGAGCGCCGGCGGCCTTGAGCCCTGCTGCCTGGGGGAAAAGGCCGGACAGCTCTTCAGATTAACCGGGGACCTGCTGACCAAGACTCGCTGCTCTTTGTAAGGACCACAAATCTCACGCAAGGCCTTCATGTAGCAGGAAGGACTGGGCTCCTTTCGAGCCCCAGGCAGTGGGCACATTAAATGAGAAGTAGTCGGTGCCAGATGAGAAGTCCTGGGTGGCCTCATCCCGGGGAAGGGCCGGTCCTTGGCAGGAGACCGGGCTCTTGCCCCAGATGCTACCGACGCCCAACTGGTCAGCAGCCCTGCCTGGCAGAGCTGGCGCAAGCAGAGCAGGCGCCTGGGGCCCTGGGGGGGCAGAAGCTCTGCAGAACAGCAGGCTCTGTCCCCTAGGTGGCAGACCCCCAGCCGCCTACATCCGCAAGACCAGAAGAGCTCATCCCATCCCTTCTAACCTTGGGAAGCATTTTTTTTTCTTCCTTCCTCAAGTGTGTCCCAAACCCCCTCCTGTTCATATTTACCTGAACCCAGAACGTGGACCTTGATTGTGGTTGAACAGCGCAAGACCTTTGAACCCACTCACAGACCTCGCAGAAATTTCCCAGCAGGAGACAGACATTGCCTGCCGTCTCCCTCCCATGACCCGGTTTGTTTTCACATGATTCCAGCAAGACAGGTTTCTCCCTCCCTCGGGGAGGCCCCTCCACCCCTGCCTCCTGGTCCCACCCCCACAGGCCCCCGAGGTCAGACCAGGGTACTTCAAGCTCACTTTACGTATTTCAAAAGGGTGGGGGATATTGGATCCAGTGGGAGGGCTCCAGGTGATCGCTGCGATGGCTTTCAGCTTCTCTGAGTTTAGAAATGAAAAGCGGGTGCTGGTGGGTTATCGGTGTACCAGCTTCACCGCGTCTGCTGTGCATGGACTGTTTTATTATTATTATTATTATTATTATTATTTTAATTAATTAATTAATTAATTAATTAATTTTTATGTTTGAAGAACAAGTTTATTGAAGCGGGAGACAGAAGAGCAGAGAGCACTCGCATAGGCACGAGTGGGCAGGAAGAGCCCCCCAAGAGGGGCAGAGAGTTGGTGGGAAGAAGCACCTGCATAGTCACAGGAGGGTAGACGGGAGTGAGGCTGCCGCCATGCATGGATGATTTTAAAATCTCAGTCGCTGCCATGTCTTTTTGAATCATGTCTTAAGATGAACTTTTTAATATATATTTTTTTATTTCTGTATTTTACTTCTTTGTGTATTCCCCGTAAAATTCCCACCACTAATTCACCCATGAACTGTCACCAGAGTCCCTTGGCTCTTCTCGCCCCTGTTTTGGTCCCTCTGCTCCCCCTCCTTTGCAGGATGTCTCTTATTTATGGTTGCCTGCTAGTTTTGTGGGGTTTTTTTAATTACTATTTTTGTTTTTTCCACTGATCCCTTATTTGGTTCCCCTATGAGTGAAACTATTCAGTGTGTTTTTTTTCCTTCTGGCTTATTTCACTGCGCATGGTCCCTTCTAGCTCCATCCGTGTTGCTGCAGATGGCATGTGTTTATCTTCTTTGATTGCCGAGTAATATTCCATTCTGTCTATTTAACACATCTTCTTGACCCAGTCTCTATTTTTGGACATTTGGGTTGTTTCCATATTAAGATGAACTTTTTAATTATTACTGGTATTTGAAAGAAAGATTGTAAAATGGAAAAGAAACTCAACATGGCATTTTCGAGGCTGTCAGCAGGGCTGTGCTCATTTATTTGAAAGCAGAATCCCTGTCCTGCTCCCAGGAGCTCATCACCTGCCCTGTCAAGGTGGAGCAGCGGGATGTCCTGGCTCTCCACAGGAAGGTGCTTGTACATGGCTGTGGTGCACACTCACCAAGCCTGGGGCTGGAGGTCCCTTCCGGCATGCTGAGTGCCCGCGTCCTGAGCGGGGGTCAGCAGCAAAGCTGGTGTGTGAAATAAACCCGGGGTGTGCTAGAAGCCAGATTTCTGAGCAGGAGCCTTTACTTACCAGGAACACCATTGAAAATGGAGCCTATTTTTGGATAGTGCTGCAATGAACATATGGGTGCATGTATCCTTTTGGTTTAGTGTTTTTGTGTCCTTTGGGTAGATTCCCAAGAGTGGTATTGCTGGGTCATGTGGAAGTTCCATTTTTAGCAGTTTGAGGAACCGCCATACAGCTTTCCGTAGTGGTTGGACCAGTTCGCATTCCCACCAGCAGTGTAGAAGAGTTCCTTTTTGTCCACATCCTTTCCAGCATTTGTTGTTGCCTGCATTTTTAATGTGTGCCATCCTCACAGGTGTGAGGTGGTATCTCATTGTGGTTTTGATTTGCATTTCCCTGATTATAAGTGATGTTGAACATTTTTTCATGTACCATTTGCTTTTCTTCTTTGGAGAACTGCCTCTTTAGCTCCTCTGCCCATTTTTTGACTGGATTATTGGCTTTGTTTTTGTTGAGTTGTGTGAGTTCCTTGTAAATTTTTGTTATCAGTCCTTTATCGGTTGTATTGTGTGCAAAAATAGATGACTGGATCAAGAAGATGTGGTACATATACACAATGGAATACTATTCAGCATGGAAAGAAGATAAACACATGCAATTTGCAGCGACATGGATGCAACTAGAGGGGATCGTACTCAGGGAAATAAACCAGAAAGAAAGAGAAAAATATCAAATGGTCTCACTTATAACAGGACTATAGGGAAACCAAATAGGAGAGAGACACCAGCGGGGATGGAGTGGGGGGGATGTGGGGGAGGGAAGGATAAGGGCACAAAATGGAGTAGAAAAGGACACAAGGGACCACGGAGATGGATCATGGGTGTATTGGTGGTGGGTTACCCAAAGGGAATACAAAATGTAAAAGATATAAACAACAATAAAGAAATATATATTAAGAAGAAAAAAAATGAAAAAGAAAATGGACCCTAGACAGCTTCAATAAACCTAGGCCTCCAATCTTGGTGAATCCCTTGACTTTTTAAAAAAACTGCCTTTATTCCTTTGCACCACTGTGACCCTTACTGGGAAGTGATATAAAATCATTAAGAGAAATAAAAAGAAGAAAAAAATCATTTAGAGGAATGACATTATGTTAAAGAACACCTTTGATTTTTGGGGGGAGGGGGGGAGAAAGGGGGGAGGTCCTTGTATAATATTGAAATGTCCAAAAGACACAATTCTTTTCTGAATCAGTTTCTGTCTAGCAATTCATGTCACAAGGAAAAGCGGCAGAAAGGAGAAATGTCATTATTTGTTGTCATTAACAGAGTGATAAAGAAGAGGCCCCAAACCATATTTTTTTATATTGTATATCTACTGATAAACCGAAAGTGGAGCTTGTACTCTAGGGAGAGTATCAGAGATCAGTTTTGCCAAACTCACTTGCCAAACTCACGTTACTGACGTTATGTGCTGCATATATTAAGCAGCAGAAGGGAGCTGGTGTCTTAGAAATGTTAGCTGCTCAATAATCACAAAGTGATGATAAATGAAGACGGCAGTGGGGTGCCATCAAATTGCCTTTTAACCTCTAGGCCAGTTTTAGAACAACTCCCCCCTCCCCTCGGCTCCCTGAAGCAGCTGCAGGCACCCAGAGTCTAGTGCTTGAGCGGGAGTTGTACCTGGGGCCCAGGTTGGAAATGCCTGGTGGAAAATCATTGGGCACCTCCTTTTCTGCAGCTTTGAAGAGAGCAGTGCCTTGCAGAGTCAGATCAAGCTTGAATTGTATTCAAATGCAGCAAATACTTACTGAGCACCTGCTACTCATAAACCAAACTCCATGAATACCACCTCACTAAATTCTCAGCAACCTTATGTATTAAGGTTATAGAGGCATGATATCAAAACAGAATTGAGCCAACCCTCCTGGCAAGTTGGAGCCCTCTGGATTTCCCCAGTGTTCATTCAACTTCACCCAAAAGGCGATGACCCCAGAAAGACCATCAGCGTGTTCTTCTCTTGTCCTTTCCTGGAAGCCAGGCCACCCAGTTCTCTGACTTCATCGTGCATTAGAATTCAGGGGTTGTGTTCAAAATACAAACCACATAATTATTTGCTTCCAGGGGGAAATACAAGCTTTCAATAGTAACTTAGATTGTGCAAAAAATCTTGAGATGCCTTTAGGATGCAGTGCCCATGGAGAACTCGCCTTCATGGTAATTTTTTTCTTTGCTCTTAGGCCGCCTGGAAGATCAATATATAACTAGATTTATAAAAGAAAAGCTAAAGTCCATGCCTTGCAGGAATCAAGGTTACATTTTGGATGGCTACCCAAAGACCTACGATCAAGCCAAAGACCTGTTCAGCCGTGAGTTTTTGTTCCCTTTGCTTTGAGCATTTACACTCAGACAAGTCTCCGCTGTTCAGTCACTTCACCATGACGACCCCAAAAAGCACGTCTAAAACACCTTTCTCTTGATGGCTGTCTCATTGTGACTGCTAGTTAAAGTATTTATGTTTTTGCTCCGCTCCCCATAGTAATAATACGTAATAAACACAGCAATGTATATATTCTGTTTTCTTAGAAGAAGATGAGGAGGAGGAAGAAGAAGTGAGAGGCAAATCATTTCCCTTTGATAAAGTAATCATACCAGGTAAGTTTAAAATGTGTCCCTAAAATCACATTAAAGGAATGTCATTCACTATCTCTTTTGTAACAAAACAGTCTTTTGAATGTTAATAAGGTAAATCTTTTTTTTTCCTAGGAAAAAATGTAAAGTGATGTAAAGGGGGGAGTTGTTCTAAATCAAACTTCTCAGTGGAAGGATGCTCTGGGGTCCATGTCAGGGATGTTAAAGTTCAGAAAGGCCAGAAGCCCCATGGAGGGGTTCACCACCGCTGCTCTCTCCTGTCCCAAAGCGGACCTGCTAGTGCCTTGATTTCTGAGTCAATTAGTGGAACCACAAGGGACTGGATGGCTGTTGTGTTAGGTACTTGTGATGCCATCAATTTTTCCAGACCAAATTCAGAATCAAAATTGAGACCGAGCAGGTTAAAAGCTTTTCCTAGACTATCAGTTCCACAGCAGATTTCATCGATCCCGTATTTACATGGGGCTTTCACAGTATGCTCTTAGAAGCAAAGCCAGAGACAGCAGTCTGCAGGAAAGGATTAGCTGAGGACCTGGCCAGAGTTTCTTGTGACTTTGCCAGGAGCTTAAAAATTTTTTTTTGATCAATTTGCATGGGGTGTTATCATAGGAAATAATGTCTGGTCTTAAGGCAAACACAGCAGCTATGCTCAGCCCCGAGCACATGGCTGTACTTAGAAGGGCCTTTCACTGTGTCAAAGTCCAAGGAGGAATTGTTTGAGGATTGCCATAGCCTCTGCTTGGTCTCGGCAGCTTCCGAAAGCACTGGGTACACCGGAGAGCAGTTATCCTCGGAGCTGGGACCTTGTTCTTGTTCTGAAGGCTTTGAAGCCTGCGGTAGAAAGAAGAAATGTCAAGGAGAAGGATTGCCTCAGATTTCCCATTAGCTTACACAATAACCTCAGAAAAAGGTGAAAAACCCATTGCTTTAAGTAGCCAGGTCTGTGCATTGTAGGAGCGTTCATCCCTTTTGGGCAATATCCATTCGCTGCAAACCCTGTTGTGAGTCCTTGCTCTCTGGCCGAGGCGGCTGAATGAAATTCACCCCCACTGACACTTGCCACGCGCCAGGCAGCACACGAGGCAGGAGCTCATTGGACCTTCCACGAGCCTGCAGGCAGGAATTGTCCCCATGATTCCACGAACCAGAAGCTAAAGCCCAGAGATTATCCAAGTCCACGTGACTGCTAAATGGGAGGGCTTGACAGCAAACTGGGATCTTATTATACTGCCTCCAAAAACCAGAATTAATAAAACCGTCCCCATGAGCTAAGGAAGAAAACCCAGGGATAAAGTGATGAACAATTCTTAATCCTGGTCCACTGGGCTGTCCTCTCATAGATGGAAACAGTCCCAAAGTTTTGAGGTGTAACCTAGTTGGAATGTTTAGTCAGTTCTTAGTAAATTACCTTCCTTCCAGAAACTGTCATTATTTTCGATGTTCCTGAGAGAAATTAAAGCATTGTCTCACTTGTGCCCACAGGATTTTAATTGCCCCCATAGAGAGGATAATGCCATTGGTGGAACTTGCTACTTGCATTTCCCCAAAGACGGGGGCTGCCTCTTGCAGGGCCCTGTGGGGGGCCATCTCCTGATCAAAGATACTGCATCGTATTGTGGAATTCTAATTAACAGAATTATTAAACGTTGATGTAGATTTTTGACACCATAGAGCATAATTTTGATTTCAGTACCATACCAGCACTGGGGTATGGTACCCCAGATGTCAGTCTTCCTTTTCAAAATAAAACTTATAAACATCAAATGATCAAAGATGGCTTTTTCAGGCTTTTAATGGTCTTTCTACGCCACTTGTAGTGAGGCAACCAGGTGCAGGGCAGGCGGTGGGGGGCTGGGGGGGTGAGGGGGCCGGGAGGCTGGCAGTGAATCCCTACTCTTTCTGGGCTCTCCGGTGTTCTCTCGTGGTCTTTCTGCTACAAGGCAGCGAGAGGAGCACCACAGAAACCCCAAACCTGCCCGCTCTAGATTCTGCCATCCACTGCATCACAACAAAACATCTAAGACCTTAAGTGGGAAGAAACTTTAATAGAATTAGAAAAGACAGAGAATAAAGTTTTAAATCAAGCACCCAAAGTTACCCACCCCCTCATGGGTAAAAGTCCACCCAGATAGGATTGGCCCAAAGCAGGGCCTGAAAGCCTGCCACAAGTGTAAGACATCTTTTGGTGGGGACCCAGAGAAAAGGGTCAGAAACAGCCAGACAATTCTGGGAGGAAAAGAACAGAATCAAAATCCAGATCCCCGTTGCCATTGTCACCTCCCCACAGGTCTCTCACCCACGTCTGCTTCAACCAGTCCCGGCCAGCACGGCTTCTTCATGGTTCTGCTCCTTGCGCCTCTTCTGGCTCTCTGTCCTGCTTCCTTCCTTTTTCCATCCCCCGTCTCTTTCTCTAGCTTCTTATCTCTCCTGCTCAGCTCCACCCTCCCTTGGTGGGGCAGGGAACCTGGACCACTCCCTTTTCCTGGGGACCCCTCCTGTTTCATTTCCACTGGTCTCTGCCGCTGTCCACTGCAGCGTCCCCTGCTGCCCACCTTGCTCTGTGTCTCCGCCCTTACATGCTCAGCCTCCAGGTCAGGCGCGCCCGCACCGCACTCCGCGTGTCCACCATCAGGCACACGTACCCCACCCACACGCTTCCAAGCACCTCCTGCGTTCGAGGCCGCAGGTCATAGCCACAGAGGCCAACGGCGCAAAAGCCTGAGCATCTTCACTTGTGCTACACTATTGCAAATCTGTTATTTACCATTCCCCTGCTTTTATTTAAACGAAAGAAGGAAGACAGGAAGAAAATGTGAGATGGAAAGAAAAATAATGGGTCATATAAAATACCAGCTGCTTGGCCTCAGCGGATGAGCTCTGAAAACGAGGTGATCTGCAGGTATCGAGCCTCCGGGGCAGGCAAGAGGCCAACTTGTCTGGTCACTGACAGCAGCGACAGGTCCCACTGGCCATTGGGCGTTTTGGTGCAGCAGCAGCCAGCCTGCCCGCTAGCTGCGCTGTCAGCATGTGGACTCAGGAGCCTCTCTCTCCCCTAGAATTCATCTGTGCCCTGGACGCCTCGGATGAATTCCTGAAGGAGCGGGTGATGAACCTGCCCGAGAGCGTGGTGGCGGGCACGCACTACAGCCAGGACCGTTTCCTCCGGTCTCTGAGCAACTATCGCGAACTCAACACCGACGATGAGACGGTCCTCAACTATTTTGATGAACTTGAAATCCACCCAGTACAAATCGGTATGAGATGAACTCAGGGGAACGTGAATGAGGAGACCCCCCCAAATGTCAAGACCCCCAGGCCTGGTGCCTGTCTCTGGGGGGCTGTGGGAGGGCAGGGAGGAGTGATCATGTGTCTGGGGTTCTGGAAGGCATGGGATGGACTGGGCCCCCTTCCTGGGCACCTCTGATGGGGCGAGGTTTGTTGTATGAGAACACGAATCTATTGTGATGTTGGACATCCAGTTGGCATTTTTTTAAAGGACGTGTCAGAGATACGTGTGTTTGCTGTTGGGACTTTGGGTTCCTTGGAGAAGCATTCCATCCCCACAGTGTGGTGGGGGCACTCAGGCCCCTCTGGGCTTCAGACCAGGCAGTTCACCCCCATAGTTACTGTTAAAAAAACAAAATACTTCCAGCAAATTTTAGATGTCTAATTTTAGAGATGCTATTAAATAATTCATGAACCGGGCAGCATCCCCTCTAGAAAGTAGAAAAGCACTGTGAGGAGCTGACGAAATGGAAGGTGGTTCAAGGCAGAAAGAGAATAGGGTAAGATTATTAGCAGGAGGAAAGAAAGATTATTTTTCAGGCAAAGCTATGTTCCCTTAAGGCAAGGCAGAGGTTCTCATCAAGAGGTTATTACCTCAATAGAACTAACCAGAAAATTCCAGATTGATTGGTTTAAAATTCCACTTTGGGAGAAGCTGCAACTGCAGTTAGGTCAGATGTTAATTCTTGCCGGGGCTTAGTAGATGGATTCCATTTTGGGCCTGTTTGTTTTTAAATGCTGCTCAGAAAATCAAATAGTTCATTGCATTCCCCTTTGTTTCTTGTAAACAAGGAGCTTTGCTTATAACAATCACCCTGTAAATGTGGTCTCTCATCAGCCTCACCTCCGTTGTGATTGTTCGTGAGTACAGCCCCGGTTGCCATTGCTGTTTCTTCCCCTCTGGGTTTGATGAACCCCTAAACTTCCTTTCCAGTTTCCTGGATCTTGACACTTCGTCCTCCTCTGGGTTTGTGGAGGATCCCCTAGCCTGTTGGAAACCTGGAGGCCAGGCTGGCCCCTTAGGCCTCCCAAGACCTCTCTTCACGCCCAAGAGCCACATGGGACTACAATTGGACCCTGGAGAATTGGTCATACCAGCAAAACTTCAGGGAGCCAAGAGCAATATTAGGCAAAGCCAAGGGGTACTCTGGGACCCCAAATGGTTAAAGGAAAAAAATCCAGGTTGTCCATTCTAAGAATTTGTACCCCTGTTGAGCATGAAAACCAAGTAAACCGACTCACGTGTGCTGAAGGGTTGTTAATAAGTGAGTGATTCACAGGGAATAGAGAGAGGGAAACGAGGAGTAGGGGAGAGAAGGATTTCAAAATATAGACTCCCAGTCCAACTCTGAAATTAACCACACCTCTTGGGCTTGAGTTCAACCAAACCATCAGGACCTGAAGTGGACTGGGCACTTTTTTGGTTTTAGGAAAAAAAAAGCAAAGCTCCCAGAAAACAAATGGTGGTAGGAATCACAAACTAGGGCCTTACACAGAGTCCAAGGGGCTGAGAGGAGAAGAGAGCTAAGGTCAGAATGTCCCACTCAAGTTGAATCTGCAAGGGCCAGATGGTGGCTGCCATAGTCTGTCAAGAGAGCGGGTTCCTCCCACCTGACAAAGCATTGAAGCTAGAAAAAGAAAGTTTGGGCTTGCACATATTCAGTCTCTTAAGCTCAACATGGCTGCTCAGCTCCACCCTTAGCTCCCGGCACACCCCTGTTCAGGAAGTCGGGTTCATGGCGTGCTGGAGTTGTGAGTTCAGGCGTCTGAGGTCTTGGTAATGTGGAGATGGGGGTGGAGTCCTGAAAGAGACTTGGAGTTTGCACTTCACTGATCCTCTAACACTGGGGTGATCGTGCTGGGTTTCAGATAATGGAGTTCAATGTGTGGGATTCTTGGGTCCTTTCAAGAAAGAACTTGGCAGATGTTCCCATTCATCAGCACATGGCAAGTTTATTAAGGAAAGGGAAAGAGGGAGGTGGCAGATGTGAGGGTGTTTGGTTTTGGTGGTTTTCCTTCTGTCTTTTAAGGGGTTTGCTTCCTCACCCACCCACCCATACATTGGCCCTGTTCTTCCCCTTGAGCTGTGTTACTCAATAGAAGCTGATGGCCCCTCCAGTTGGGTCAAGTTTATACTGTGCCAACTTGGGGACTCGAGCACACCAGTGACTGTGCATGGGGGTGGTGAGCAGTGACCTGGAGGAAGGGGGGGGTCACTGCACACCCTTCTAGGCAGACACTTGCCAAGCAAACCCAAGAGAGTGATGTTGAATTTACTACCTTCCCGGCTGGGGGGAAATTCCTTGTTAACCCAACAAGTCTGTTTTCCTTCTTCTTTTGGTCTTGATATTAACCTGAGCCAGATATTCTGGAGTTGGGACTTTTTCCCCTTCAAATAGGCTAATTGAAATGTGGTTTTTTTTACTTTTAATGAATTGAAAATGGGCCCCCAGAATCAATGATTCTCAGAAGAAACATGGAGTCCACCCTGCCTGGCCCCCAACATGTGCAGAGTGAATTCTATTCAAGCTCCCAAGGGAAGTGCCAGTTCTGTCTGGAGCTGCCATCTGTGATTGCCAAGCAGTTGGTACAATAGCCAGGTTGGGAGAAGCAGAGCAGAGCCCCGTCCCTCGACAGGCAGTGGAGAAGGGACGACTTCCAAAGGGAAGAAGTTCCTGAGGGAGCTGCTTTTAGAGTAAATGGGGTGCCAGTGTCTCCTTAGGGGCTGGGATTTGCACTTGCTTTCTCGGGGAACGTCTGCCCCCTTAGCTACGCTGTGCAGGTTTCAGCTATCCTGGCTGATGCTCTAGCTGACATTTAAACAGCAGCAGTGTCTGCAAAAGATTCTTCCCAGAGAAAAATAATAGCTGGAAGAACATGCACTCAGTGAAACATTCAATGTTTCAGTTTCATACAGGGTAAAAGTTTGCACTGATAGTACCTGCATGCCTCCAGGGAGCGCAAACTCATGCCTTTTGAGGTGGTCCATTCCCTCATCCATCCCCTGAAATAACCCTATCAGAATGCACATGCCCCCCAGGCGCCCCCCTTTCTCCCATGACTCCCAGGTACCAGTCTGATATTTGCCAGAGATAAGAAATTCTGAACTGTGCAGACAACCAGAAAAGGAAAGAGCAATGTGTCGATCGACATAGCATGCTATGTAAAACATGGTATTTAGAGTAGGAAAGAATTGTCCTGGTTGCAGACAGGCTCGGAATATAAGCATGCATGTGGCTCTCCTTTCTGTCTCCTGGTATTTAAAGATGTAGGAAAACTTGAGGATGCTCAGAACAGACTTGCTATCAAACAGCTCATCAAAGAGATTGGGGAGCCTCGGAATTACGGTTTGACGGATGACGAAAAGGCAGAGGAGGAGCGGCGGGCTGCGGAGGAGCGTCTGGCCAAAGAGGCAGCAGCGGAGGCAGAGCAGGAGCAGAAGGAAGCCTTGGAGCTGGCACAGAGGGTTGCTCGCTGGGAGGAGTGGGTGAGTGTGTGCCCACACGTGTGTGTATGTGAGGGTGTGTGTGTGGGTGTGCACATGTGCGGCTCTGGGGGGCTGGCCATTTGGGTCAGCGCTTCCCAGCCTACTACTAAAGAAATATCCCAGAAATACCCACACTTGCACTTGTGTGTGTGTGTGTGTGTGTGTGTGTGTGTGTGTATGTGTGTGATATGCACCATTTTTACAAAGATGTCTGTGGTCTTTTGCATCGTCTAAATAGTAGCAATAATCCCTAGCCTTGCTGGTTGTCATCACCTGCATCCCTGTAAATGGGTAGCGCTTTTGCTCTTGTCGGCGCTGTGGTTTCCTTTGATTTTCCTCCATCTTCCCTGGCTGGTCAGCCTCGTCGCACCCCCTCTATGGCCCAAATCACTGAGCCTTACCTAATCCATTTCCTAACATAGCACTAAATCTACCCCCATGCGGCTCCCCCACTTCTCCTGCCAGTGTTTCTCCCCAGAGGTTTGTGGAGCCATTTTGCTGGTCTCTCTGAGACTTGACTCCACCCCTGTCCAGTTCCAGCCTGTTCTGCTGCTGCCAGGCCGTCCTTCTGGAACACACATCTATCATGGCTGTTCTGTTTAAACTCTTAGACTTTCTATCATCTTTATTTTTTTTTAAAGATTTATTTATTTATGCATACAAGCTGAGGTGCAGGCCAGAGGCATGGGGCGGCGAGAGGGTTCACCAGAGACAGAGTGGGGAGCAGAACAGGCAGATCGACGGGAATACACTGCTGAGGGGAGCAGCGGGTGAGGCAGGAGAGATCTGCTGCGCCATGTGGGAATCTCCCTGGCCAGGCGTCGAACTTGCGTCGCACTGCCGACAGCTCCACAGCGCAGCACTTAACCGCTGTGTCACCAGGGAGGCCTACTTTCTATCATCTTTAGGCAAAAGCTGCAACTCGTCTCTGTGACTCCCTCTCCCTCAGGGTCAGTAGTCCTTTGTGACCTTTGTGACCTGGCTTCTATTTCCCAGTTTTAAACAATGTCCCAGTGTCCAGTGCCCTCTGGGTGACTGCCGCTGGCTCTCTACCCAGTCTGCATGCTGAGAACCTCACTCAAGAGGACTCAGACACCCAGCGGAGTAGGAACACCAGGGTTAATTGTATGCAACAAAGCAAAATCCAGAGCTCCAGGGAGTCCCCTTCTAAAAGAAAAGACTGTTCCATCAAAGCTCTAGCCTGGTTTTGTTTTTTGGTTTTTTAAATAGAGTTCAGGGGCTTTTAGCAAGAGGCAAATGAGACACCATCGCACCTGGGTGGCTTCGTTCTTGTCTGTTTCACTGGCACCTGCGCAGTGGCTGCACCTGCTTCATTGTATGCCACATGCTCAGAAAATGAGTGGCAAAGCCCACCCACGCGTGGAGCTGTTGTCATTATACTAGGTCCTTGGCTGCTGTGGGTTACTTTTGGTCGTTCTACGCATGCCTGGCTCTGACCACTTTGGACCAGGGACCCTGCAACTTCTCCTCTCTAACTGCAAGGGGGCCGGCGTGGCTATAAAGATTGCTCAAGAATGCAAGTGCTGTGGAAAAAGCGCACTGATAGAAATAGCGGGTCCAAGAACTTTATGGTAGGGACTTTCCAGACACTGAAACACTCCTGTCTGCTGGTTAATTTTCTCACTTGCTTTGTGTCTTTACTCACAGGTGTCCTTCCAACAGGGTTTTCCTAGACACCATATAAATATTTCAACCCCTGCAGCTCCCGACAACATGCCATATCCACTTTTATAATTTCTAACTTCCCTCTTTGCATTTGTTCTCATTTGCTATATACTTTGAAGTATGTTTATCTGCTTTATTGTCCTTTCCCTGCACAGAATTTAAGTTACATGAGGACAGGAATTCTTGTCTGTGTTGTGCACTACTATATTTATAATGTCTGGCATGTAACAGGAACTGAACAAGTACTCGTGGAAAGAAGAAGGAAAGGAGGGAGGAGGATGTCCTTACATACATGTTGCTGGGTGCCTAGAGATTTAGCTCTTTAGCATGAATTCTTAAGATTTTCTCTCCTAGCCAACACATAAATAAATCACCCTTAGCGTAACTCTCCATCTTGTTCTCCCACTTCTGTTCCATTTAGACTATGTAATTTTTAATCCAGAAGAATAATTTATACTTTCTAGTTCTACTTCTTGTCTACCACTTTCATTCCATTTGCACCCTGACATGCTTTGCAAACTAATCTCTTTCAGAGTTCAAAGGACTGAAATGCCAAGTTCGAAAGTCTATTCGCCAGTCTTAGCCTACTTGTCTTCTTCATGGAACTTTAACACCATACCACCTCCTCCTTCAAATGCGCTCTCACCTTTGCTTTCTCAACACTCTTCTGCCATTTCTTTTCCTACAGCATCCTCAAGCTTCTTCACAGGTTTCTCTTCTTTAAGTCCTTTTTTTCTCCCAGAGTTCTGTCCTCGGCATTCTCCCCGCCATCTTCCCAGTCTACTGATTATGGTCATTTCCAGTACTGCCCACAATAACTGTCTAATCTGAAGGATGTGAATATATGTTAAATGAATGCTTACCAAACTAAAATAAATGAAGCCCAATTTTTTACCCCCAGTTCAAACTGCACCCACTTTCTAACACTATGTTTTCCACAGTCTAGACCATTGCCTGGACACATACCCAGAATTTCCAGAATGGAGCTCATTTTCTCTCCCTTCCCCCACATTGCCCACTGCTTCACTCATCTCAGCCAGTTATCACCATCCAACGACTGAAAAAAAAATTTTTTTCCACCCCCTTCCTTCATCCCTTCGGACCCTTTCTCCCTCTCTTGTCCCTCTTAACCCCATAAACCTTACTTCCTTTATTCACATCCACTCATTTCTATTGGTGCTTTGCTTTGCCACGTGGCCTGCTATGTAATTTGTCTTTGTCCATCTGCCTGCCGTTACTGCACATCGTTTCCGCAGAGTCCTTCCATTTTGCTGTGAGCGGCACCATTTCATCTTCCCTCAGGGCTGGATGGTGTCCCAGGGGGCTGATGGGCCAACTCTCCTTGGCCCAGTCCTCTGTCAGAGGGCACTTGGGTTGTTTCCATGTCATAACTATTGTAAATAATGCTGCAGGAAGCATTGTAGAGCAGGTACATTTTTGATTGCTTCTGGTTTTTTGGAGAGATGTCCAAGAGTGGAACTGCTGGGTCATACAGCATTTCCATCTTTTACTCTTTAAGGTGAATCCAGACCGCTTTCCAAAATGGTGGCACCAGTTCACATTCCACCAACAGTGTCACTGGGTTCTTCTTTCTCACCAATGTGGAAGGACATCTCATTGTGGTTTTGACCTGATTCTTGTTTATTGAAAGAGATAAGGAACATTCTTCTGTGTCGCTGTTGGCTTTCTGGATATGCTCTCTGGAAATTTGTTTGCTCTGAGCTGCCGCCCATTTGTTAACAGTGTTGTTTGTTTTTTTATTGTTATATTGAATATGTTCTTTAATATATCTTGGATATCAACTCTGAATTCCTAACATTTGCTAGATCAGAATGAGTTTATTTTTGATACATATTTCTACACTATCCTCCAGCAAGGTTAAACCAGTTCACGCCCAGTCTAGCAATGCGTTTCTCAACATCTTCTCCAGCTCTTCTTGGTCAGTTTTGCTCACACTTGCCAATCTGATAAACAAGGGCCCGTCTCATTATTTGGTGTTCATTTTGGTGATCATAGATTGAGTGAGTCGCCTGTGCTAGGTATTTATATTTGTTCTCATGTTGCACATTTTCTCTGCCCATGTGTGGGCTGTGTGCCTTTTTAAAAATACTATTTTGCAAGAACAACTCCTGATAAGGTAGTGTAGCAGAAACAGGAACGGCCCCTGGAGACAAGGATCTCCCAAACTGGGCTGCTGAGGCCCAAATATTTTTTAGCAGTATGTGGCCCAGGGCAAGTTACTCTGTGTGCCTGTTCTCCATCTGTAAGATGAGGCTGATGATAGCACCTCCTTGGTAGAGTCGCTGTGGTGATTAAAGAGTTAATACTTATTAAGCCTGGCAAATCGTGTGGCAAATTCTCACAATACCCTGGCTTTTTCTCACATGTGACACATAGTTTTTCTCAACTCAACATTTATCTTTTAGCATTACAGTGCTTTTTAGCCATCAAAATGCTTTATATACACAGTAAGCAAATCCACCCATCGTTTTCTCATTTTGATTTCTAGGTTGCTGTCTTGCTGGGAAAGACTTCTTTTCAAACAAATTATAGTTAGGACTTTTGATCTTGCAAGTGACAGGAAAGCCAAGTCAAAATGGCTTGGAAACAAAGGCAATGTATGGATTTACAGAAGAGAAAAGGCCAGGCTGGCTTCAGCCCCAGCTTGATAGAGAGACTCAGCGATGCCCCCGAGGACCGGGCCGCTGTCTTCTCTGCCTTCCATGCTGGTGTCCTCCTTAGGCTCTCCCTGGCCTGCCGGGCCTTAACTAACATTCACAGCCAGGAGCTGGAATAGGCTCATGGGCTAAGTGTCACCCAAGACACTAAAGTGAGAAGAAAGATTTCTCAAAGAAAAACTAGAGTTATTATTCCTGAGAAAGAGGGGCTGTATGCTGGGCAAGGAATAACATATCCCTACCTGACCAGACCTTCCAGACTTTCTTTTTTTTTTTTTTAAGATTTATTTATTTATGCATACAAGATCTGGGGTATAGGCCAGAGGTGTGGGGTGGTAAGAGGATTCACCAGAGACAGAGGGGGAGCAGAGCAGGCAGATCTACTGAAATACACTGCTGAGGGGAGCAGCGGGGAGACAGGAGAAGTCTGCTGCACCATGTGGGAAGCTCCCTGGCTGGGGATCGAACTCGTGCTGCAGTGGCTGCTCATGGTGCTGAGACTTAACCCCTTGCACCACCAGGGAGGCCCCCCTCTTCCAGACTTTCTATTAGCACTTGCATGATTTATTTTTCTTTCCTTCCTCCCTTCTCTCCCTCCCCCATTTTTTTTTTGACTGATTTGTCTGGGTAGCTAGAATTTATTTTTGTTTAAGAAGTAAGGTCAGGGTCCAGCTGGCTATTTCTAAATGACTCGGCAGTTGTTCCCACACTGCTTACATCTTTTCCCTGCTGATGGGAAGTGCTGGCATCACCCCCACAGGCTGCGCCTTTGTAGCACTATCTAGTTCTGAGCCACCCTGGGGGGCGCCATATTGGGGTTCTCACTTTTCTCATGATCTGTTTACCTGACTCCCAAACGTTCTACTTGTAGAACAAACAATTAGAGGAAGTGAAAAGAGAAGAGAGAGAATTGCTGGAAGCCCAGTCTATCCCCCTGAGGAACTATTTGATGACCTATGTGATGCCCACTCTCATGCAGGGCCTGAGCGAGTGTTGTAGGGTCAGGCCGGACGACCCTGTCGATTTTCTGGTAAGAAGTTTTTTTTTTTTTTTTTAAAGATTTATTTATTTATTGCGTAGAAGAACTGGGGTATAGGCCAGAAGTGCAGGGATGGGGGTGAGAAGATTCACCAGAGACAGAGTGGGGAGCAGAACAGGTGGATCTACTGAAATCCACTGCTGGGGGGAGCAGTGGGGAGACAGGAGAGGTCTGCTGCGCCATGTGGGAAGCTCCCTGGCCGGGGATCGAACTCAGGCCGCTACACTGGGCCATAGTGGTAATAGCGCTATGTCTTTAACCCCAAGGTCACGAGGGAGGCCCCAGAGGTTTTTTTTTGTTTTAAATATCAATTTGAAAATAAGATGTGCCTGGATCTAGACAGCCAGTTAAGATTGAGAGACTGTGTTTGGTTATTTGGGAAACAGCCTCTAATACATTCACGGTTTATAGTAAGACTTTTATTACTCACTTATTTGCAAAAGGTTTATGTACTTTTATTTTTTAATTGTAAACATGAGTAGTGCACATATATGACTAATAAATATCTCATATCTTCTAAATTGTTGACTTAGATTTTTTTTTCTTTTTTCTTTTTAAAGCATTTTTATTTATGCATGCAAGAGCTGGGATGTAGGTCAGAGGTGTGGGGGGGTGATGGTGAGAGGATTCCCCAGAGACAGAATGGGGAGCAGAACAGGCAGATCAACTGAAGTGCACTGCTGAGGGGAGCAGCGGGCAAGGCAGGAGAGGTCTGCTGCACCCTGTGGGTCAGCTCCCTGGTGGAGGATCGAACTCGTGCCACAGTGGCTCTGGACAGCCTCATAGTGCTGCACTTGACCCGTTGCGCCACCAGGGAGGCCCCTCCCCCCCCTTTTTTTTAACTTGTCTTTTTTCTTTCTTTCAATTATAGGCAGAGTATCTCTTCAAGAACAACCCTGAGGTGCAGTGAAACTTTAAAGATCTTGCGTCCTTCACCTTCACAGAGCTAGAGAAGAGTTTGAAACTATAGTCTGAAAAATTGTTATAAAAAATGCTGTTCAAGTTTTTGGAAAAAATCCATTTTTTTCTTCCTGCAATCAAAGATTTTATTAAGTAGAAATCATTATAAAAAGTTATATGGCAATGGGTGAGTCACTACTTCGTTAAAAATATATTTGAAAGGTAAATTGGCATAGCTCATGTGGGACAAATGTTGGCTTAATAGCTAGTTCATTCTTAGATTAATGTTTATAGTAATTTATAACATGAAGAGAGCCAGACTATGTATTATTCTAACATGTAAGCTAATGAATTCACAAAATCTGTTATGGCCCCAATACCAGAATTACGAATGAAAATAAGTTAAAAAGGTTTATGCTTTGTTGAGTCAGAGTAAGTCGGATGTCATTGGTTCACAAAGGGTTGCTTTTTGAGTTCAGGGTCAATACCCCAAGCAGTGAGTCAGAGCAAATTGCAAACCTCTTGATGGAGAAATTTTATCACAGGTTGAGTCATTCTGATATTTGTGATAATTAGAAAGCTGCTGAATATTTTTAACAAACTAATTTTATAATATAGGCACTAGCAGTCAATCTCTTTGGTCTTTGCTGTTTCTAAAGATCCTGTAATTCCCAGAATAATAGCGATTGTGAAATTAATTTTATTTTCACCACACATATCTTTCATTCCTTTAAATAATGTAACTTGAACATAACTATACTGTTTTTTTAATTGTGGTAAAATATGTATAACATGCATTCTAACCACTTTAAAGTGCACAATCAGTGGCACTGAGCACATTTACTGCATACTACATCCACTCCGCACCACTGTCTAGCTCCAAAAATCTTTTCACTACCCCATATGGAAATTCTGTATCCACTAAGAAGTCAGTCCTCATCGTGCCCTCCCCCAAGCTCCTAACAACCACTATTTTGCTTTCTAGCTCTGTGGATTTGTCTATTTTGGTTATTTCATATAAATGGAATCATATAAGATGTGGCCTTTTGTGTTTGACTTCTTTCAGTTAGCATGTTTTCAAAGTTCATCTACCTTGTAGCATGTATATTATCGGTTCTTCATTCCTTTTCATGGCTGAATAATATTCCATTGTAGGGATACAGTAACTCTTGTTTAATTATCCCTTTGTTGATGGACAGTTGAGTGACTTCTACCTTTTGACTACTGTGGATAGAGCTGGTGTGAACATTTGTATACACATTCTTGATTTGCATACCTGTTTTCAGTTCTGTTGGGTAGATACTTAGGAGTAGAATTGGGTAGATACAAAAGAAATACCTCTTGTCATATGTTAACTTGAGGAAGTGCCAAACCATTTTCCATAGCAGCTGTATGTATCATTTCACATTCTTACCAGCAATGTCTGAGAATTCCATTTTCTCTGCATCTTTCCCTTGATATTTTTTTACTCTGAAAGTCAAAATAATAAAACTTACAGGATAGAATATAACATAAGAGGGATTCTTCTTAAGGGTGGACAAAGATTCCTTAAGACAATATTAAAAGAGTGGTAATTCTTTCATACCAGTATGTGCAAGGCACTGTCTTGTGCTTTGGGTTTGAACAGTAGGTACGGTGAGGGTAGATTTTGATGATAATTATAATAATAATAATAATAATGATTAACAAGAGGGCTCTGCCTAAGTAATGAAGACTAATTCAAACAAGCAGTTTCAGTAAGGTGATCTGAACAAGAGTCCAGGAGGCAGGGACTCTGAGCTTTGACAGACTGAGCATACGCCAGTTACAGGAAGAACTTGGGCAGTACTCAGATGGGGATGAGGACAGAGGCGCTGAGACACTGAGAAGTTTAGTGAATTTAAAAAAAGAACAGAGGGCCTCCCTGGCGGCGCAACCGATTGAGCGCAGTGGTGTGACGCTGTCCAGAGCCACCGCAGCACAAGTTTGATCCCGGCCGGGGAGATTCTCACATGGCAGCAGACCTCTCTTGTCTTGTCCCCTGCTCCCCTCAGCAGTGTATTTCAGTCGATCTGCCTGTTCTGCTCCCCACTCTGTCTCTGGGGAATCCTCTCACCACCCCACACCTCTGGCCTACACCCCAGCTCTTGTATGCATGAACAAATACATCTTTAAAAAAAAGAAAAAGAATAGCGACCAGTAGTATTGAAGCAGGGCCAGGAAAGGGAAGAGTTGGAGAAGGGGTTGGAGAGAAAATCAAGAGCCAGATTATGCAGGGCCTTGCAAGGCTTTGTCAAATTTTGGTTTTAGACTTCAGAGCAGTGGGAAACCATTAAACTGGGTTTAATGCAGGGGAGTGGTAAAATCAGAAATAGGTTTTAAAAGTACCGATTCAACAAAGCAAAATACCTATGAAACCCTAATTGGGTCTTATCGCTCATACTCAGAAAGTCAAAGCCTGAACCACCAGATTGTCTCCACAAAGGAAGCATTTTATTGGCGAGTGGCCACAGGTCAGGAGGACAGGAGAGTCAGGACTCAGAAACCTCTGTCCCCTGGAGTGGCAAGTGAAGGAAGATTTTATAGGAAAGAAAGGAATGTGAGAACATGCAGGCGTGGGGAGAGTTTCTTCATTCGCAGGTCTGGGATGCAGGGGTGGGCGCTGGGCGGTCTAGAGGTAGCTGATCACAAGACTATTGGTATTTCTGGAGTTGTTGCTCTCTTCTGTGTTACCAGTTAAAACGATGCTCTGGTGTTTGTCAGGCACTGATGTTATCAGCTTCCTGGAAGGAACAGAAATACCTTGGTAAGCGTTCGACAATGCGTCACCACAGCCCTGAGGAATGTAGTACAGTGGCTTATGGCAGGGGTCGTCTTCCCGGGTCAGGCCAACCATGAAATTAATAAACAAAGTGAGGGCTCTGAGGTAAGTGGAAGAGGAAAGGGAGAAAGGGATGAGGAGACATAAAGGAGGGTGATGGGGAGAAGAAATAAAGTGGATGTCAGGATCCCCCAAGGCTATCGGCAGACCTCTCTGAATCCCAGCTCTTAATCCCCACACTTCTTTCATGAAAGTTGAAGTCAGAACAGAGTACAGGATAACCAGTTTCTTGCCTAAATTTCTCTTCACATCCTCTGCACTGTACATATCGCGTGCCCATGGAATGCCAGGCGCTTCCTTCTCCAGGGATCAAGACAAACAGGACCTGTGCTTTCAGAGATTTACATCCTTTTGGGGGAAGGTGAGGACAGAGGCGGGGAAGGAGCAGATGATAGAAGCAAAATAGAAGTCCAGCTGCTGTGTGGCTGGAGGACTAGACGCAGCACAATGGAAGCAGGGAGGAGCGCCCAGGCCCGGCTAGGGAAGACAAGGTAAGGAACTGGTGGTGGCAGTGGGGCTGGAAAGAAGGGTCTGGATTTCATGGAGTTTGGAGGTGGAATCAATGGAATGTGGTGATGGATTGGATAAGGGAGTGAGGCAGAGGATGGCATAAAGGATACCGACTTCTTGTTTTGGCTTGAGCCTCGAAGATGACAGTGAGGTTGACTTAGAGACAGAGACCAGAGATGGCACAAGTTCCAGGGCAGTTCTAACCAACATGCTATTGTGCTTCTTTCTTTCATGCAAACAGTGGAAGACACATTCCTCAAAACAAACTAATGAGCATCTAAAGGGGAATGAGAATATTTAATGAAAAGGTGTGAGCACAGTACTCATTAATTGAAAATGTTTATTAATTTTACTTATTAATTTTACTTTAGTGACTCATAAATGTGATTCTTGATTACAATCCACCATTAGTAGCCAAATGAATCACTGTAGTTGATTATTGGCAAGAAAATCTCCATATCACTAGTATCAGTTTAGGAATTCCTCCCACTACTTAGGATGGACTTTGTTGTGTGGAAAACGTTGTGTGAATGCTACTTAGGAGACCAGTAGAAACATCTCCCCCTTTCTCAGCAATTGGGAGAAAGAAAGCAGGCTCTGGGGTAGGGCAAAGGTTGCAGTGAAGAGGAAGCAGCTGGAGGCTTATTTCTGAGGATAAGCAGGGCCAGAGTAACAATACAGATCTTGTCTTACCAATACAGCAAGATTATTGTCTTACTAATACACTGGTAATTGACTTTATCTCATTCTCCATTTCCCTTGGGCTGGGGTCCTAAATGTTGGGGGTATGCGGATATCTAGGTCTTTAGCCATTTGTCAGATGTGAGTTGGATTAGACTGTAGTGTCTGGGTATAGATATCTGTACATAGCTAGAGGCCCTTCCAGACTGATACTTGATCTCAAGACACGATTCTTGCTTCCAGAGTTGGTAATCTCTGTTCTAGGCCAGACTTTTCTTCTCAGTTCCTGAAACATGTTTTCAACTGCTTGACAGACATTTCTGAAGGACCCACGGGTACTTGAAAATCAGCCTGTGTCAAACTCCCCTCAAGATTCCATCCACTCAGCCAGCTTGCCGCCTCTGTTTCCTATTTCTTTTTTTTTTTTTTAAAGATTTATTTATCTATACATACAAGCTGGGGTACAGGCCAGAGGCATAGGGCGGCGAGAGGGTTCACCAGAGACAGAGCGGGGAGCAGAACAGGCAGATCAGAAATACACTGCTGAGGGGAGCAGCGGGCGAGGCAGGAGAGGTCTGCCACGCCATGTGGGATTCTCCCTGGCCGGGCGTCGAACTCGCGTCTCGCTGCCGACAGCTCCACAGCGCAGCGCTTAACCGCTGTGCCACCGGGGAGGCCTGTTTCCTATTTCACTTACATTTCAGCTCCATCCATTCTGTCACCCTCCCTGGAGCCTTAGGAATCAGCTGTTTCTTCCATGCCATTACTTTCCATGCCCAAGGTTAACTGCATCCCCTACATCTCTCTCAGATCCGCTCCTGTAGTTCCAATTTCTTCATCTCCTACCTGATTACATCAAGTGCCGCCTCCCCCCCCATCCTCCAGCTTCAAAACCTCTCCCTGTTTAAACTTATTCCCTCCCCTTGGAGTGATAGTTTCCAAAATATGTTATTTCATTTCTGTTTTAAAACTTTGAATGGTTCCGATAAAATCCAAATCTCTCATAATGGTTTCAGGTCAGCTCCTCTGAGAGGCCTGGAATCACACCCTCTTTGTTTTCTTTCCCCCATAATTCTGTCATTTATTTGTTTGTAATCCCCTTGTCTGTTTATGGGTTTATTATTTGTCTCCCTCCTACCCCCTTTAATGTTGTGTTTAAGTGAGTCAGGGAGTTTTCTTTTTCTTGAGGATCAGTGCTCATATTTTATTTTGTTAATATGTGATAGGAGAGTAACTTTGTCATTCAGGATACATTATATTAAATTAAGAAAAAATTAGCATTCTCTGAATCCCTATTTGGCACATTGAAGAACTTCCTTTAATACACTAAGTCCCAAATGCATTCATCAGTAGACCGAAAAAAAAGAAAGAAAGAAAGAAAGAAACATCCCTAAGTACAAGTGAGCTGAAAAGTTACAAATTGGAGGTTTGGGGGGGAAAGTAGTCCCATCAAATAAGCAGCACCGTGTCTGTATTTTATCACAGTGGGAAGTAATGCCCCATCCCCCTTAGCACATCCACCTGGCCTGGCACGGGTACAATTACACTTTATTGAATGGAAGCCCCTCATCATCGGTTTCTCACTTTGACTTTCCTGCTTCATTTCCACTACTCTTCCCAACCTACCTTGTGGTTATGATTTCAAAAATCTCCCTTTCTTCCAATGAACTTGAAATCCTTTGCACTGTTCTTTTCCCTTTTTATTGTTCTCTTGACCAGATATGCTTTTTCTGTGCAGCCTACTTACTAAATCCTAACATTTTATCACCACCTACCTGAAGTCTGCTTGGCTCCACCTGCAAGTATAGGTCCTGCTAACACACTTCAGCCGGTAGCACTGTACCTAGCACATTCTAAGTACTAAATAAATATTCATGGATTGTGCCATCTTGTTGTCCCTCTATGGAAGGGCAAAACAAAAAGTTATGGGGCAACTATAGGCAGAAAGCTTGGAGATTTAATGACCCTCACTTCTTTCACTGCCTTCTGAGAGGTCAGGCTTAGAGGTGTTCCCCTTGTTTAATCCAGAAAGGACATCAGTGCTGTTCTTTATGAGTCATTTTTAAGACCACAGCCAGTATTTTATCATTTTTTCTGGCTCTCATGCTTTTAAGGACAGATCTGCTATTGCCCCTCCCCCCCATGACAAGTGGGTAAAGGAATAAGCAGAATTGAGAATCCAATGCAAGTCTGTCTCCAGCTCAGTACTATTGAATGGAAATGGGGGACACATGTATTATTTAAAAATTCCCAGTAGCCACATTTCAAAAAGTAAAAACAGGTGAGATTAACTCTCCCTCCTCCCGCTCTATCTCCTTCCCTATATCCCCTTGTCTCCCTCTCCATATCCCGCAGGATGATTTCTGATGTCCACTGGTTTTGGAGAGTTTCCGTTATCAAATTATCTGCTATGTGAATGTCACGTATTTGTTTTTTATCATTCTTTGCTATACATTGTTCTTTCAAATTCTCTGCACTTTGTTGAAAATGTATTTCCTCCTTTCTTACCACTTTATACTACTCCATGGTGTGGATATACCACATCTTCTTAGTCCAACCATGGACATTTAATCTGCTTCTCTGTCCATGAAATTAATAACATATTGGCTTTAAGGCAATCTAAAACACTACTTTGTACATGTAATCAACAAACTCATCCGAGAGGCAATCACATTCTTTTGTTCATACTGAGATGTCGGAAAATTTGTGTATTTTGCCCTTGCAGCTCATGTTAAATGAACTAGCTGCCAGTGCTCAAAAGCCTCACGAGGTAAATCTAGAGTTCTGGACACACAGGTTTAGGTCCTGTGCTTTCCCCACCTGGCTGTTAGTCCTAGCACTCCAGCCCCCCTAAATGTTCTGTGAAAAAAGGGAAGTCCTTCGTCAAGTTTCCTGAGGTTTTACGAGTGCCTGTTAACGCATCTTAGTTTTCTTATATTTGATTCCTTTCTGCTCTCTCCCCTCTATTTAGCCTTCCGTGTGACACTTCAGAACGCGTTCTAATGCGATGAGTCTATCGGGGTTCCGTCTGCCTCAGACACTGTCCAAATTTTGCTGGGGGTGGGGAGCGAACCTCCCAAGTTCCTCCCCCACCCCCGGATCGACTGGGGTGCAAAGCTCAGAATCTCCTTTGCTGAAATCCCAGGGGTACCGCCGCCCAAGTTTCTAGTGAAGGGCAATTCTATCAGGAAGTTCCAGGGCACCAGTTACTGAAAAGTCAAATTAGCTCGCGTCCGAATTCGGCGGCGTCACAGGCCAAGGCCGCGAACGTCTTCACCCCACAAGTCCCGCCGCACCCCCGCGCGCGGGCGTCGGTGGCCGGAGGGGCAGGAGGGGTGCTCAGGACGCCTCTGCTCGGGTCGCAACCCGCGTGCGCGAGGCTCGTGCAGTGTCGCGCTGCCCGGCCCCGGGAGGAGGTGCCGCTCGCGCGGGGCAGCAAAGGAAGAGGCTGGGAAACCGGTGACCGCGCCGGCGGCCGGCGGCAGACTCAGGACCTGCGCGGGCCCCTCCCGGGGTCTCCGCGACGCCGGTCGGGGAAGCGCGGCCGCGCAACCCACAACGCGCCGGAAGCGGCGCCGCGAGCGCTCAGGCCCGCCGCCTGGCCCCAGCGGACGAGCGCCGCGTCCCCGCCCGAGGACTACCGGCCGCCCAAGCCGCCCCGCCCCCGCCACCCCCGCGGAAGCGCTGCCCGTCAGGGGCGGAAATCGCTTTAGCGCCGGCCGGCGGCCGAACTACCCTTCCCGTGAGGCTTCGCGGCGCCGGGCCTGTGGTGCGCAGGCGCGCGCTCAGCGTGCGCGGCGGCGTCAGCGGTTCTAGAACGTTGCTGTGGTAGCGCTCGGGCGCCATGTTAGGACGAAGGGGAAGGAGGAGAAGCGCTTAAAGCGGCGGGCGCGGGCGCGGGAGTGGGGTTGGACCCAGGGCTGAGGCAGCCCCCCCCTCCCTCCCGCCTCAGTGGATCATGCCCAGGGCGGCAGCGGCGGCGGTTGCGGGGGGGAAGTGACTGGGCGGTGCCGGCGCAGGAGACGATGCCGTTGTAAGTGCCTGGGGTTCTGTCCGCTCTCGCACGCCGGCGGGGCCTCGGGGGCGTCGGGGGCGGGGAGGGAGGGGGCGAGCCGGGCCCTCACCGGGGCTGCCGGCGGGACGCGGCTCTTCCGGTGTCGCGCCCCTCGCCGCCCGCCGCCCTGCACCCCTGCTCCTGCCGCGTCGGGCCGGGGCCTTCCCCTTCCGGAGGAGCCGCTCGCCCCGCCGCTCCCGCGTCTCCGGCCGGTCCGCGGGAAGGAGGCCCGGGGCGGGCGCGGCGGCGGCGGCGGCGGGCCCGGCTCCTCGCGCTCGGGCCGCAGCGCCGAGATGCGCGGCTCGTGCCCGGGGTCCCCCCTCCCTTCCGAGCTGGCACGACACTGGTTAGAAACCCCGGTTTTCGAGCGTCCGGCCCCGCGCCGGGCACCCCGGGCCTCCTACCCCCGCTCGAGGCGGGGCCCGTCCCGTCCCGGCCGCCCGCGTGCCGTGCGCCCGTGTCGCGCCCGTGTCTGGCTGGCCGGCGCTCCACGCTCCTTCCCCCCCCGCCGGTACTTTCCGTGCTTTTGTGTCTGACTGTGGGCTCAGAAGTTGGCCAGTGTGTGCCCGCTGATCTCGCGGGCCCGTGTCGCGCTTTCGCGGGTAGTGAAGAAGTTCTGTTTCTCCCCCAAAGAACGCGGTGTAATTTGAGAGCTCGCTCTGGGGTGGGGAGCGAGAGGCGCTGGCAGCCCCCTCCCCCGCGCGCGCAGCCCTGCGGAGGCCGGAGGGGTGAGCCTGCATTCTTCAGTTTGGGGAGGCAAGTGAGAGTGCCCCTTGGAGACGAGGGACAGAGTTTCAGTCATCTTCGTAGCCCCCAGCAGAAGCATGTAATTGACTGTGGAAGTTTTACTTAGGTGCGGGGTAATGGTGTTTTGATTTCTGGACGCCTGATGTATGTATAGGAGCAGCTCGAGTTTATTTTAGTTTTTAAACTAAGGGCACTTTTTACAGTGTTAAAGGATGTGCGTGCGTGTGCAGAAGCGAGGCTGTAACGCAGGCTTTCAAAACATCTCTTGCACTGTACACTAAGAAGGAATTTCCTGCTCTTGGCTGTTCGCTCCTGACATTTTGTTGAGAGCTTATGAACATGTTACTTAAGTTGTGAGACTATTGGTTAGTTTTTATTGTTAAACATGCAGGTCTAAAACTTTAGGATCGGCAAGATACCTGCTAATTGAGCCATAGAATGGTGCAAAGACGCAGGGAGAACTTAGGTCTCAGCAGCATGTGTGTGCCATTTTTCATTTCAGCAGCAATTAAAATAAACGTTGAATGTTTTGCAGTGATGCCATGTGACTTCTTTGTCAGCGCACATTTTATTGCTGTGTTTGAAAATGCTTTTCCTCACAATGTCAGTATTAAAAGTTGATCCTCCTTAGGAAACATGTGCTGTAAATGACTTTAATGACGACGTAACTTAATAATTTGTGTCTTTCTAGGAATTAAAAGTACTTTTATACCTACTTTTCTCCAGCATTCTTTGCAGAAGGGAGCTATACATTTCCAGTAAAGATCTAAGTGCTTCAGTTCTTTGGAAGTTCTAGTACAGGGCAGCCTCCATATAAAATGGGGTGCCTGAGTGTGGGGCCTCACCGTGGGCCGAAAAGGGACTTATAATGAGACTCAGTTGCAGGCACACACAATAAAATTAATAAAGGGTTTATTTACAAAAGGAGGGAAAATAAAAAACTCAAGGGAAAAAAAAGAATAAATTGGAGAATGCGTCCTACCAGTTCTGCTGAGCTGGAACCCCAGTGGCGCACCCAAACTCTGCGAACAGCCAAGAGCCCCCCCCCCCCCCCACCAAAGCCCACATGTCTGGTCATACACCAAACATGGCTGCTTAATTCCACCCTCTTCCCTGCATCCTCCCTTCGTGATGATGGCATTATGGGATTTGTAGTCTTAGGTGTCTTGGATCTCTGGTCTGAGGTGGGGGTGGGGTCCCTAAAAACCTATCTGGGAAGTTTGTTCAGGCCGTCCTTTCTCCCCCAACAGTTCAAATGTATAAAATGGAAGATTGTCAAGACAGAAGATCACGCACAGATACTGCCTTTGTTGTGTGTTTCTTGAAATATGAACATGGCCAGTTTTTCATTAGCTGTTTCTCTTTACCTCTAAAGGTACTATAATCCTTTTAAAGTAAACAGCAAGGCGACCGAAGGTTACCTACTTAAATGGGCCTTCTTCCTCATTAATTTCCTTCCTTAGTTCTTCATATTCTGGTGTCACACTCATTTATTTTGTTTCCTTAGTGTTTTGACTTGTTATTTCCAGACTACATTGTATTTGACTTCCACTTCATTTCTGGTGTGCCTGTCCTATTAAATTTGGTGAGGTAGGTGGGGGTGAGGCATAAACCATAGGTGAGTTGTTAGAATGGATAAAACCGTAATAGATTATTGAAGTTTAAGGTCATTATAAAACATTGTGAACTGTGTCCATATTTTGTTTAAGATCATGTAATTGTATGAGTAATAAACGTTTACAATATGAGAGAGACTGGTGTTATTTAAGAGGCATGGTGATGAAGCGTCCCCAAATTTTGATAGTCTCAGGATCCATTAATTTAGGGTTTTTTGTGTATGTACTTTCGAGACACTGAGCCAGGTAGTTCCTTGCAGGGGGCTGGCTGGTGTATTGAAAAGTGTTTAACTGCATCCCTGGCCTCTACCTACCTACTAGAGTTCTAGTGTTCCCTTCCCATCCCCTTTCTCATATAGTAATGACAACCATAAATGTCTCCAGGTATTCCCAGATGTACCTGGGGTCAACCCTCCTTGTTGAGAACCACATCAAACTTGTATGGTTAAAGCCTTTAGGGAAACTATATTCTGATTTTCCCCTTCTCTGTACTAGTGTCATTATTATTTGCATCAGCATAGTTCTGACTATTATACTTGCATAAAAAAACTTTAAGAAGAGTAACCAGCCCCAGTGACCTAGCATTCATGCTATGTTGATACACTTGTTGAAGTTACTGGGAGAGAGATTTAGCATGCCTTGGGGGAAAACGGTGACTTCTAAATATTTGTTACAAAAAGGGAATTGGAGTGTTTTCATGTATTCATAACGGGTAGAACTGGGACCTTTTGGTCGATAGTAATACTATGTGACAATAGTTCATGGAGTGTTATTTTGTGGAAGTCTTGTGTGTGGGGTGGGGTGGGGGGGGGAGTGGGTTCCCTGCGGTCCTTCCAGGGATTAAATAGCTAAAATCGTAATAATACTGAGGTGATGCTATTTTTTTACTCTGACGTTCTCACCAGTGGTGCAGAAGCAGTGGTGGGCAGTAATGCTGTTCATGCTGAAGCCGTGATCCCTGTTAATTTAATCCTTGAGCCACCACAGGTTCTTGTCTCACGAAGCCGTAAAAAGGCATTCCCAGACATTTTAGATAAGTAAGCAGAGAGAAGCAAACTGTGTTTAAGAGGGTAAAGAAAAGTTTATTTAATGGAAGAAAGTGAAGACTCCCCGGTACACTGTACTTGGGAGGGGTAAGGAAGCCATTGTGGGCCTGTGTCTAGGGGTTAAACCTTTTTTCCTCTAAAATCTCATCATTCTGCTTTGTGATTGGCTCGTTCTCCTAGTGGCTATACTCCTGGCAGATGTGCCCATTTTCCCAGCCCTTATCTCAGAGTTTATCTTTTCTCCTGTCCCTTGTTGGCTAATAGTTACTGTCCCAATTAGTCTTAATTTTAGCCTTAAAATTTACTGTCCCCATTAGCTTTCCTGGATCTCTGACCTTATCTCTGGAGTATGTCTGGTTGGCTTTTATATTTTGGTTAGCACTTAGAATTTACAGCCCTTATCTTTGGAGTACATTTTGGTTAGCATCTAGAATTTACTGCCCTTATCTTTGTCTCCTGCCTCCATTGTCCCTGAAGCTGCCTAATTAACCCTAACTCGCCCTGGGACTCCTTGCCTTAGGAAGAATCAAGGAAGAGGCTCCCTATTGCAGGAAATAGTTGTCTTCCTTCTCTCACACACAAAGGTCGTTGATGAAACAGTCAGAAAGTGTTAGTTTCATTAAGTAGACCCTCGAGTTTGTCTCTTAAATATGCTGTGAGAATACGAAGTGGAAGTTGCACATAAAGCTGTGCTAAATATTACAGGTTTTTATTTATTTATTTTTTTTGAGAAGGGCACATGTATGTGTATTTGATTTGTAGCTTTATGGAACTCTGCTTGACCTGAAAGAACAAATGTTGAACTATGGGTATTCCTACTTGGCTAGTGTGCCTGTCACTTTAGGAGAGCCTATTGGTGGTACTTGGGCCAGGATAAAATTTGAGCCTTCAAGCAAAAAATCAAATTTTGGAAAGTTTGTTTCTGTCATTCTGAGCCTGATGGCTTCCAGTTAATAAGAATGTTTCTGATTGGATTGGTGGTGATAGTTAATAAATAATAGGGTTTTTTTGACATTTGTGATAATATGTCAACATTTGGAAGATGTGCATAATTCAGTGAAGCTACATTTTTCAAGCCACCAATCGTGATGTTATAAAATCTTAGATGGGTAAGAGGCACATTCAAAATACAAGATAGGCCAGAATGTTTCAGTACAGCACAGTACACAGCGCTCATTTGCAGGCGAAGGCTTTCAGTGCTCACACTGTAGCGCCTCGTCACTTCTGGAGTTTTGATGAAGTTACAGGAGACTATCCAGTTGTGTGAAAATAAAGACTCTTAACTAATGATGGTGTGATGCTGCATTTTCTTTGTGTGTATCTGCCAAAACAACTCATGGAAAGGGATTGAATGTAGGAGCAGATTCAGGAATCCTGCTGTCTGTGATTAAGTCAGAATTTAAAGAGACTTGCAAAAGAGTAAAACAATGCCATTCTTAGTAATTTTTGTTTTGGAAAGCATTTTTAAAAGTTACTAATACCTTATTACTTAAATGAATAAATATTTTCAAAAATTTCCCACTTAAAATTTCCAATGTGGTAAATACTGGCACACATCCATGTTTAAAAAAAAAAAACAACTCTTTGGGATCTTTAGTAAATTTTAAGAGTTATGACAGGGTCCTAAGGCCAAAAAGTTAGACAGCTTTAGAACTGCTGTGGTACAGTAGCTCACAGCTGCCCGCACACTGCTCTTTCCAGTGGTTGTGCCCGCGCAGTAAGGTGGTTTCTGAAAACGGTCTGGAGGACACACATTATTTAAAGACGTTTTTGTTTCCTGTGAAAAACAGTCTGTTAGTTGACCTTGAAGAAGAATAATTTCTGAGAGATTTTGATTTGAAGATTTTAGGACTTAGAAATTTTTTGCTGCTTAATAAATATTGGCTATGGATTTGAAATATATTTTACCTTAAGACTCTTTTTAGTTTATGCTTTTAGATGGAGCAGTGGGAGAAGGTTTTGGAGTTGGGGAAATCTATACCCTGTTCCTATTTACCCAGAGGAAAGGCTTCTGACTTTGACAGCAGGACTTTAAGATGTTTTGATTTGTCACAACATTCTGTTCCTTGTTAACTAAGCCACCTTTAAGTTAATATTGCAATTAAATTTTATCTTTAGTTGTATCTAGGTAAGTTTATAAAAGCTTACTTTCAGGTAAAATGACATTTGGATTCCTAGCTATTTCTCGTTTTTGGTGGGTTTTTCATTTTTGGAGGCCTGTTTTTTATTCTGTTCTGATTATCCAGCAACTTTTAGTAATTGCACAATCTCAGCCCATGATTCACAAAGCAGCAACATTGTAGGAGGCATTAGTTCCCCTTAAAGTTGGTTAAATTGAGGCTCAGAATAGTCACTTTTCTGGAGTCTTGAACTTGCTAAGTTGTAGATAGAGACTTACCTCTGGGTTCCAAGTTCTGTTCTAATTTCAGTACTATGTTATCTTCCGTGGACGTGGTTGGGAATTTTTGAGCAGCTCAGTTGAAGTCTGTTTACATGTCTTAAATAGAATTAATTTCTATGATCAAGTTTTTGTGTGTAGAACTTTTGAACCTCATTTTTATACTGGTAAGATTTATTATGTACTTAGAGTATACATAAAGTGTAGCATACTGTAGAACCTAAGATTTTAGTATGTGTTTTAGTGGAATTTATTTATTCGAAGTCATGTACACAGACTCCATTTTGTGACCACAGTCTTCAATGGAAGGGAAGGTGTTGTTTTTTAATATTTGGATGGTTGGTCTGCAGAATTGTATAATTTTCTCATTTGTGAAAAGTTAAGGAATTAGGACAAAAATGTATGGGTTTTTTTTTCCTTCCTCTTCTGTTGCAGTTGTCTTTCAAATTTTTATTCCTTCTATGTTTCATCCAGAAACCAGCTTCTTGGAGCTGTCTTATGGCAGTTGTTTTAAAAATAGTTTTCGGATTAAGAATAGTGTTCCTAAAAAGGAAAAAAAAAGTAGTATTGTCATTTTGGTCATCAGAGACATGTCAATTGCATTTCCTGGAACTTGTCTTTTATATAGGCACCCCTTGAAAATATTGTGGGTTCTGTTCCACACCATCATGAAGTGAATATTGCAGTAAAGCAAGTCATACCATTTTTTGACTTCCTAGTGCAGTAAAAGTTACGTTTATACTCTACTGTAGTATGCAGTGTTTAAAAGCAGTATCTAAAGAACAGTGTATATACTTAATTAAATGACACAGACAGGAAGTAAACTCATTCTGTTTGAAGAATATTACCTATAGACTTGCTTCATGAAGGGTTGCCACAAACATTCACTTTGTAAAAAATACAGTGTCTGTGAAGTATGGTAAAATGAGAGTGGCTTGGATATTGACTTTCTTTTTGTATCTTTTCAGATTCTCTATTTACATTTCCTTCATTTTCAAGTTGCCCTTGGTAAATTGATGCAGGAGTGCTGTGGTTTGGCTAGATTTTTTAATTTATTTATGCATACAAGAGCTGGGGTGTATGCCAGAGGTGTGTGTTGTGGGGGGTAGATGGGTGAGAGGATTCACCAGAGACAGAGTGGGGAGCAGAACTGGCAGATGGACTGAAATACAGTGCTGAGGGGAGTAGTGGGGGAGGCAGGAGAGGTCTGCTGTGCCCTGTGGTCAGCTCCCTGGCTGGGGATGGCAGTGGCTGGTGATAGCTTCATAGTGCTGAGACTAACCCCTGTGCCACCAGGGAGATTCAGATTTGGCTATATTTTTAACTTCTCCTGGCCCTTCTGGAGAAGAGGGCATGGGGCATTTGAAAGTAACCCTTAGGAAGGAAGGAAAATGAACTTTGGCTTTGTTTTGTAATTGAATAGCAGGTACCATTTCCCTTTCTAATCCACCTTATATTTACAAAGTTTGGCCTGGGGTTTCATCATAATTTATTCCATTTTAGCATAAGTTGTCACTTTATCTGTGTTGGAAGTTCTGCTGCTGCTTACTAAATATTCGCTAAATGATCTACCTAGAATACATATTTTAATAATATAGTTACATATTTAGTACTTCACTTACACAGAACACATGGCAGATCAATTAGTCATCCTTGGAATAATTTCTTAGTAACATTGCTTGATTGTAAGTTACTGATATAATTAAAATGTTAAATTTCTTGTTGAAGAGATTATATTATTTCTGCTAGGAGTATTTAATGCACATTCATATACATTGAAGAGATCCCTTATTACTCCTTTTTCTATCCAACATTTTTCTCCTGTTTACTCTGAATGGGCATAATATTTAAGGTTAAATAAAGCCTCAGCAGTAAATATACTATGAATTGTTATTCAGTAAGTTACTCTGACTTATGTGCTTCCAGAGAAAACTAGCAAGCAACTCGAGCTTTCTGATTTAACTTGACTAAAATTAAACAAGGGAGAAATGACTTGTGTTTTTCTGTTGGCTGGTAGCTATAAAATGAGCCACTTGACCCAGTTCCTAAGGTGGGCCACGGCACCTTCCCGATGTCCGCTATGGGGAGTCGGGATTCACATCAGAATGAGCTTTGTTTAAATTGGGATACAGTGTCATTCAGTATGAACTGTTTGGGAAAAGCGCGGTGGTGACTTGCTACCCTTTCCATTTGTGTGTGTCATCTGCCTAGACTGTCCCCTCTCTGCCTTTGCTTCCAGCCTTTAGTGTGCACGTCCACAACCTGTTCCTTCAGCGTAGCCTGTTGTTTAAGGACTTAGGTGTTCCTGCACTAAATTTAAGATTTCAGTGAGAACAGAGATAATCTTTGGAGTTCCAGTTTTAGCATTCTTGTCTACGTATTTAGGAATTCAGTAAATTACAGCCTAGTAAATATACTTTCTGGCAAAAATGACTTAAATGAGAAAAAGGTGCTTTTAGGAAAATTGAATTGATGACATTTGATAACCTTGGATGCCTTAACAGTTTTCTGAAGCAGTGTGTATGAGTTTCTTTGTATCTGTTATTTTAATCACAAAGTATTGCACATAAAAATCTGTTTATAAAGTCTTGTTTTATTTTACTTTAAAATACTGTGTTTTGATTAGCACAAACTGTTTTTAGCTAATAATAAAAAAGTTATTAATATTTTAAATTGAGCACTTGTTTGATGTGCCTAGCTGTCACAGAATGATTTTAGGGGAGTGGTTATAGCCTCCTGACTACTACTATTTTAATTTTATGGTGATTGGTAGAATTAGATGATTTTCAACTTTTGTGTAACAGTATTTGTTTGAAAAATAAACAGATTGAAGCAAAACTTTATGAAGTATAAAGTGAAATTTTACCATCTTATGTCAGGCTTGGTATGTGTATCTTTGCGTATGTAGACATAATCCATAGGTTATTTTTAAAGGTACAAGACTATCTTGTGACATGCATAGAGGTGCGACAACACAGATATTTCCATAGATGCCTGGATTCATATCTTGGCCAATGAATTTAATGGAGTTAGAAATATTTGGTAATAATGTTGAATGCTTGATACACTGTCTGAAATGCATTGAAATTTAAATAAATACTAGTTAATATCGTAATTGTTTTACAGCTTTTTCACCTGATATAGTATGATAATAACCACCTCATTTACTTACATATGCTTGTATATATAGCATAGAATTACATTGTAAAAATTGTATGCAACCAGTCGTATATTATATTAATGGATAGAAATGGTATTCATTTTGTTCTGTGTGTTGCATATAGTGCTCTAGTGCACAGCCTTGGATATCTTTTGGTCTTATTCCTATGGGAATGATTAAAATCCAGAAACTGTGGGGTCAAGGTGTTATCACGGCAGGGAGAGGGGCACCCCAGAACCCCCAAACCTGCCCTCTCCAAATGCCCTCTGCCATCCGCCACATCAAGACAAAATATGTGAAATCTTTAGTGGAAAGAAACTTTAATACATCTAGTGTGTAATACAGAAGACAATGTAATTTCTAAATCAAGCACCCTTAGTTACTCATCACCTCATGGGTAAAAGTCCACCAAGCAGGATTGGCCCAAAGCAAGGCCTGAAAGCCTGCCATAAGTCTAAAGCACCTTCCAGTGGGGACCCATAGAAAAGGGTCAGAAACAGTCAGACAAGTCTGGGAGGAAAAGAGCAAAATCAAAATTAAGAGAAAAGCGGCCACTGTTAACCTCCCCATGGGTCTGTCACCCACATCTGTTTTAACCAGTCCAGGACCCGGAAGCCAGTGTAGTTTCTTCACATCTCTCTGCACCTTGTGCCTCCTTCAGGTCACGTTCTGCCTCTCCATCTTGCTTGCTTCCTTCTCCAGTCTCCTTTACAGCTTTTTCTCCCTTGGGTGGGGCAGGAAACCTTGACCTTCCCTTTTTCCTGGCGACCACCTCATACAAGGGGAGGTGTTTGTTTACAAATGCCAAGCTTGCCAGTCGCCCGGAATAAATGAGACACTGCTTATTTCAAATTTATTGTTGCTTTATATGATTTTGGGCCCGTAATTGACCTGTCTTCTAGTCCATTATAGGCCTGTTGCAGTAATAACTAGAAATTTGAATTTTATGTACTGTTATACATTAAAAATGTGTCAAGTTAAAGAGCCTGTCTCTCCCAACATAGGACCTTTAGTTTGAGTCCTGTATCCTGCTATTTCTGTAAGATAGATCACTAGAGGTGAAGTTGCTAGACATAACTTGTTAAATGGAAATGCGTGGTTTTATAATTTTGATGAGTATTGCCAGATTGCTTTTTAAAATGATACATCAAGTTCATTCTGTCGCTATGGATCATTGCTCATTTTCTTATACTATTGCTAGTACATCAGCTTTGTTTTTCTCCAATGTGGCAGAAAAATGGTTGTCTTAATTTGCTTTCCTGATTTGTAGCAGACTTTTTTTTTTTGCTTTAACATTGATTTTGATGTATTTTTGCAATATAAAAGTTGCAGTGTTTTTATGTAGGCAGATCTGTTTTTTTGTATAACTTTTGTGACTAGCTTAAATATGGTTCTGAAAACAGTGTTCATTTTCTTTAATATTTTGAAATATCTATAGTTCTTAAATATGTTGAAATATCACAGCATTTGGGTTTTAGATTTTATTCTGGATATCCCAAAGCTGTTTGAATACAGTAGTGTCCCCCCTTATGAGCAGAAGATACATTCCAACATTCTCCCACCCCTTGGATGCCTAAAACTGGACAGTAGTGAATCCTGTATGTATTGTTCTTCCCTATGCAGATGTAACTGTGGTAGTCTTTTTTTTTTTTTAAAGATTTATTTATTTATACATACAAGCTGGGGTACAGGCCAGAGGCATGGGGCAGCGAGAGGGTTCACCAGAGACGGAGTGGGGAGTAGAACAGGCAGATCAGAAATACACTGCTGAGGGGAGCAGCGGGCGAGGCAGGAGAGGTCTGCCACACCATGTAGGGTTCTCCCTGGCCGGGCGTCGAACTTGCATTGCGAGCTGCCGACAGCTCCAGAGGGCAGCGCTCAACCACTGCGCCACCAGGGAGGCCCAACTGTGGTAGTCTTAATTTTTATTATAAATTTGGGCCTCCCCGGTGGCGCAGCGGTTAAGCGCTGCGGAGCTGTTGGCAGCAGCAATGCGAGTTCGACGCCCGGCCAGGGAGAATCCCACTTGGCGCAGCAGACCTCTTCTGCCTCGCCCGCTGCTCCCCTCAGCAGTGTATTTCTGATCTGCCTGTTCTGCTACCCGCTCTGTCTCTGGTGAACCCTCTCGCTGCCCCATGCCTCTGGCCTGTACCGTGTAAATAAAAAATATGTGTAAATAAAAAATAAATCTTTAAAAAAATTTTTATTATAAATTAGGCACAATAAGGGATTAGTAACAATAATAAAACAGGACAAGTACAACAATATAATAAAAATTGTGTGAATGTGGCCTCTCTCAAACTATCTTACTGTATGTGATATTTTTAGACCATGTGTGGATCACTTGTTTACATATTGACCATGGAAAGTGAAACCACAGATAAGGGGGGACCCTGTATTCCATTCTTTTCTCACTGACTTGAAAAGGTTATCAGCTTAATGTAGTCAGAGATTCTTTGGATGTATGGCGACTCAGCAACAGTTAACTAATCTAATGAATTTGCACTAATTGGATTGGTTTGCTTTATAATTATTGTTCCAAGGTGGTTTTTGATGTTTTAGAGTATACTTGTTTAGTTGGATGCCTGAACTTTTGAAACAACAAACTAGCAAAATAAGCAGCCTACAGTCACAAAAAATGTCTCTGTTCTGTTACCTAAATAGCTAATTAGAGTCAGGTCTTGGAGAGCATAGCATTGGGGAAATGAAAACCTTTATTTTGAGTATTTGCTTAAAAACTTTTCTGTGTTTGAAATTGCTCTTTGTTGTTATAGTATTAAAATTCCTAGTTTGCCATCTGACACAGAGAACAGATACAATAAAGTAAATGTCGAGTTACAGCTTACTAGAAAAATATACCCAATGGCATGTGAAATCAGAGTGATAAAACTAGCGGAAAGTGAAACCATCCCTGCTTTCCCTATTTCTGCCTTATCATCTTGCTTCTGAATTGAGATCAGACTTTGTGACAGTTTTGAATGTGGTTATCAAAAGTACAGTGGGTTTAGATTTTTTGTAGAGAGCTCCTGGATGACTGTCAGTTTTACTCATGGTAGTCTAATGGTAATGGTATTCTAAGATAAATACAAATTATGGTCTTGAGGTGTGAACACACCAGTTGGTGAAGAAAAGCACAGATTTTTTCCCAAAGATTTATTTATTTATGCATAAAAGCTGGGGTGCAGGCCAGAGGTCGGGGTGGGGGAGGTGGAAAGAATTCACCAGAGACAGTGGGGAGCAGAACAGGTGGATCTATTGAAGTACACTGCTGAAGGGAAGCAGCGGGGAGACAGGAGAGGTCTGCTGCGCCATGTGGGAAGCTCCCTGGCTGGGGATCGTGCTGCAGTGGCTCTGGATAGCTTCATAGTGCTGCGCTTAACCTGTTGTGCTGCCAGGGAGGCCCCAGCACAGATATTCTTGATACTGAAAATCAGAACAAAATTTTCATTAACCACAAATACTGTATATCTATGTCTAGTTTTTTGGTTTTTTTTAAACTGTTTCACATAATTGTGGAAGTTATTTTTAAGATACAACAGCTAAAAACAAACCAAATAACTGGTCAAAATGTCTCCAGAAAGTGATGGACATGGGCAGATGTCTGCTGTGGTCATGAATGGGAAGAACTTGGCATTGTTGGGATTGATAGCTCTGTGGTGTGACTCCAGAGGCAGTTGGTGTTTTCAGTATGCATATGGAGCACAGTCTTTCACATTGCTCACTTCTGGGGTATCCAATTTTTTTTTTTTTTTTTTTTGGGTAGAAACAACAGTAACAAAGGCCTTAAATGGTCTTACCACTTTACATAATTTCTAGTATTAAAATTGAATGGAAAAACTTGCTTTCCTTTGTTTAAAGTACAATTGTGACTGAAGTTTTTAGGGACAGTTTGGACACCCAGTGCATCTAGCAACCTGTAATTCCTAGTCCAGCCACTTAAGATTAAGCCATTTTTATTGGAGGTGCAGATACCTTTTTAACTTTCAAAACGTGTTTTTGTTTCTTTATATTTGGTTGTGATTTTTAGATTTCTTTCGTACTTTTTTCCCCCTGAAATTGTGTTCTATGTGTATATTTGAATTAGGTGTGTTGCCTCTGTGTATACGTATGTTATATATGTTCTGTAGTTAGGTGGGACAAATGTCATTTTATCTCAGATGATGTGACTATGTTTTGATTCAAGTAATTAAAAACTTTGAACTGAGTATGGTTTGTTTTGCTATGAAAATGCTAATGTGGGAACCAGTGCAGACATAATTTTTTTCCAAATTAAGATGAACAAACTTGGTGTGAATTTAGAAATCTGAGTCTGTGTCCTATTAAGATAGTTAAAGTAGGGCCTCCCTACTGGCACAATGGGTTAAGCACAGCACTATGAAGCTATCCAGAGCCACTGCCGCATGAGTTCGATACCCGGCTAGGGAGATTCCCACATGGCGCAGCAGACCTCTCCTGCCTCACCTGCTGCTCCCCTCAGTGGTGTACTTCAATCTATCTGCCTGTTCTGCTCCCCACTCTATCTCTGGTGAATCCTCTCACCACCCCACACCTCTGACCTATACCCCAGCTTGTATGCATAAATAAATAAATCTTTTTAAAAAAAGATAAAGTAGATTGGAGATTTCCAAGCATTTTTTTTTTGCATGTGACAATGAAAAACCTGATTATTTGAGAAGGAAAAAAAATGGACAGGAGAATAAGTAAGGAATCTTAATCCCACAGAGAATGGATACACATATTTTGTTCAGTACTCAATTGGTAATAAATTTGCTTGACCTCTTTAGGAAAGGAAAAGGCTGATGAGAAACATAATTGCTCAAAATAAAAAGCAAAACACAATCCAATAGAAACTTATTATTTGAAGTTACAAAAACATGAATAGAATTTAACATTTGGCTTGAAAGCTCTCCTTACTTGAACCATATCTAACTAGAGTGAACTTTGTGCTTGTTTTCATTTCTAGCTATACTCATAGTAAAATCACTTACAAAAGTGCCTGGGATAGTCATGGGAGCTATAGTTCACTTATGGGACTAACGAAGCAGTGAACATTGTGAGGGGATATAGTAGTGCCGTAACATGGCAAGTATGCTTTTTCTTTTTAATTGAGTCTTCATTTGAAATCAACTAAGAGTGTTGTCTGAAGGGGAATTCAAATGGTTATGGCAGTTCAAATGGTCAGGGCTGCCTTTCTGAAGTCAGTTTTATGGACCCTGTAACTATTTGTTGGCTGAGGAAAATATGTTAAATCTTGAATTCATTAAACTTAATTTGTGTATTTTAATCATAGGAGATGCTAAATAAATTTGGGGAATAGAATTAGGTTAATATAAGAGTCTTCAGACAGTGGTGCTCACTTGGATTACCAGTTATGTAGGATAAATATCATGGCCTTGTAAAGCTATGCAGTCTCGAATAAAGGAGTAGGAGGAAATGATCTGATGTGAATTGCTGTAAGAGAGAATCTGATTCATATTTATTTAGTAAATGTTACTATAAAACCTGAATTAAAATTAAAACAGTATATGCTTAGACTAGGAAATACTGGCTAAATGATTGATTGCCTAGTGGCTAATAAGTAACAAGCAGTTTGGACTTCCTGGAATTTTTAATATTCTGTGTTAATATTAGAAGACAAAATACTAAACACCATCCAGTAGAGACAGCATAAACCAGAACCCAGTGGTAGGTAGCACATGCAGTGGTATGTACCCGCACAGTATTCTTATGTTTTACATTTTGATTAAGTAGATTATTGCACTTTTAATTTTAAAAAGAAAAATGTATTTAGAACTTGAAAAATGTAGGCATGTGTGTTTATAAAATGAACACTTAATTTCCTAATGTAGGGGAAGTAGCAGATCCAGACATCACATTCTTTCCTTAGCCTTTACCTGGTTTTGCATGGTACTTGATTTGTTAGCTTTTAAATAGTTGTTCTGTTTATCTTTAGAGTCCCTGTCCATTGACTTACAAGTTAATTGTTATTTCAATAGGGCGAATAAAAAACAAGAATTGATATCACCAAAAAATAATTGTATCAAAACAGTTATTTCTAAACAAACTTTCCTAAAGTTTGCCATGCCTTTTCACCAGTTAAATAAAATCCAGCTGGTTGAACAAATCTGGAATTTCTCTTGAAATGTAAAGACTTCATCACTTATAGCATCATTGTTGAAGTGTGAATCTGTTACTAAAAATCTGTAATAAGCTTAATGTGAATAAAGTAATCCCCCAAGCTATATTGGTTATGTTTATATTATTTCCCCCATTATCTATGGGTTTTACTTCTTGACAATCAGATGTACCAATTGTATTGGTAAAATAGTGCTTTTGTAGTATGCTTATCATTGCTTTAGAAATAACAATGAAATAGATTTTCATTCCTTTTCAAGAAGCAAAATTTTAGGCATCCACTATACTTAGCATTGATTTTTTTCTAGGATCATATTTGCTGTATATCCTTATTTATAGTTTATTTAGATATTTAGTAGTGGCAATGTTAAAATCCTTGGAGTAGGAGGAGAAATGTTCTGTTTTGGTCATTTGGTTTAGGTTTCTTAGTAAAGTTTTTTTGGATATGGCAGGGAATCAACTATATTCAGAAATAAATTTTAGTAAAGCAGTTTTTCTAGTCATGTGGACTTGTTTTAAATTGTAGAGATATTTAGGCAGTAATTTTATCCAATTCCATTTGTAGTCCAGTTACAACGCAGGGATCACAACAAACACAGCCGCCGCAGAAGCATTATGGGATTACCTCTCCCATCAGCCTAGCAGCACCCAAGGAGACTGACTGCATACTGACACAGAAGCTCATCGAGACGCTGAAGCCCTTTGGGGTTTTTGAAGAGGAAGAGGAACTGCAGCGCAGGTAAGTACAGCATTCAGAAAGTCCGCATTCTCCCATTTATGTCTTATTAGATAAGAGCAGTATCTAGAGAAAACTTTCTATACCAAGTTCTTGTTCTGTACTTTTGATTTTTAATGCTTTGGCAGTAGTACAGAATTGTCAGAAGTGGGAAGGCCTTGCTCACTTAAAGGAATGCTGTACCCAGCGCAGCAGTACCACATACATTGCTAACCACTGTGTTCGTTCTTTCTGGTAACTGAAACGCTGGTTAAAATTTAGAAAGTCATCTATTGAAAACTTTTTCATTTTAATTGGTAGTGATATGTGATAACAAACAGCTTGCTTACTTGATTGTATTTGCTCTGTCAACAGGATTTTAATTTTGGGAAAATTAAATAACCTGGTAAAAGAGTGGATACGAGAAATCAGTGAAAGCAAGGTAAGGTGACTTATTTGTATGATAAAGTAATTTGCCAACTGAACACAGCAATTACCTGTTACCATTTGAGTGGATTTCATTTTTAATCTAACGTAGTTTGTTTTATAGTACTGATAATAGAATTTATATTGTTTCTAGTTACTTTGAGAGCAGGAAAAACTGAACTGAGATCAGTGATTTCATAAATATTTTTGGTTGCAACATCCCAAAGTTGTAACTAACTACTTCACAGAAGAACTGAATATATTTCTGAAAGTATGCTTTAAAAATGTAAACACATATCAGATATCTGAGAATTTTGTTAATATTTAAGGAATCCTGTAACTGTGATCATTTTTTAAGTTTTTACATATTAGACTTTCAAACTGAATCTCCTTATAACCATCTTCGAATTCCTAATACTTTATGAAAAATCATACACACAGCTAGTGAATCCATCACTGAGCTTCTGGTAAAGGAAATGTAGTCTTAGAGTTGTGTGTGGAATTCATTTCACCAAATTTAAAAATCCCGTAAATAATGGTGATTTTTCCAAGGTAGTACAAAATGAATATATAATCCATAACACAGCTGAAAATTTTATGGAAAGAAAACCAAGGGTAGAAGGTAAGTAAATTAAAGTCTTTGGATTCTAGTCAAATCTCTTAACTGCTTTCTTAAAACTATATATATATTTCAGGCGGCCAATAAAATTTTCGTAGTGGTAGTATTCCAAATTGGGGCCTCTGTTAAATGTTTCTCATTGTTTTTGATAAAAGTAAGATTGTGAAAAGGAAGTTTTAGCTGAGCAAAAGAAGTTTAGGTATTATTTTTTTAACTTTTAAAACATACACCGTTTTTTTCCTTCCCAACTACGGAGTGATACAGTATTCATTATAAAAAATGAAATATAAGCATTTTTCACTCTTTTATTATTAAACTTGGTATTTCCTTAACCATTCACAGGGAACATAACTTTGTTTTAATAGCCTTTTCTTAGGTGTAAAACATAGTCAAGTAGATAACACCAGAACTTAAAATTATTTGTGAAATATGAATACCTTTTCATTGATAGTTTGGTTTCAGTTGCTTGAGTTTATAGTTGTTTTTACCAGAAAATTTCGATACAATTCTTCCTGTTGGTTTTCTTGCAGGAAGAATTGTTTGGTAAGTGAAATTAATGCTCATTACTTTTCACATCTGTCATACCTTTTTCTTTATAGCTTGCTGTGTAGATAGTAGGTTCATGAATGGGACTAAAGAGGTTAGGCCTCTTCACAAGTTTTGATCTTTTGTATCTATCTGCCTTTTGTGGAGAGAATTTCTTCTCTAGTTGGTCTGTTTTAAGGCTTGATACAGGATTTCTTGATGTTCATGCTATGTATACTTTGGGGCCAGATAATTAATTTACATGCCAGACGCCCTAAAAAATATGTTAAGCAGCATCCCTGGCTTCTGCCTGTCAGATGCACTGGCCCCGCAGCCTTTCTCCCCAAATTGTGACAACCAGAAATGTCCCCAGACTTGCTATGATCCCTTGGGGGCGTAGAATCATCCTTGGTTAAGAAATCATTGATTTAATATATAGTTATAATTAAGCTATAATATTCTGGGGGGAGTTTTTGAATTTTCTTTTGTTTGGTTCATTTGCCATCTAACCCTGAAATAAACAACAACAAAAAATTATTTTGCAGTTGAAAATGTCTTTCCACAGCCTGAATTAAGAAATCTTAATTTCTGGTTTATATTTATTATAATAGCTATAAACATACTGTCTGAAAGTCTGCTAACACAGTAGCCCTTCGTCATTTGTAGCTTTTTAAATTAGCACATTAAATTTCTCATCTAGGCCCACTACGGATAAGTGCTTAACAGTGAAGTATAGCTGCACTGGACAGTTCTTTTAGTGAGTGCTCTTCCACAGGGTTTGTGTGTTTTACTGGTCATGTCCACAAATAATTGTTTCCAGGTAGTTTTTCCTAATATCCTTTGTAGGCCCATTTCTGCACTCATTTTGCGCATTTAATTTAAATGGCCAGGTCAACCTTGTGAGTTTTAAAGCTATCTAAATGTAGAAAGACAAGGGCCCTGCTTACTTTTAAAAAATTGAATGCACTGTAGTCTATTTTCTGTAATTTAGTAAATGTGTCCTTAAAAAAGAAGGGATTCCCTGAATCTTAACTCATTTTGGAGAGTACAGGGTGGGAGAAACTGTCTAGTTCATATTCTGATGCTGAGTAGAGACTTTACTGAATAATTAGAAGATATAGGAGAAATACTGACCTCGCACATATTAACACATTGTATGCAGGAAACGTATTTATACGTTTTACGTTATGTATTTATACGTATTTTACGTTTATACGTATTATACGTGACTGGTGGTAGAGCGCGGGACATGTATTAATACATTTAATACGTTTTTTATAGACTAGTGGTAGAATGCGGGTAACGTATAAATATGTTTATTTTAATACTTTTTTTTTTATACTTAAGAAATTAGCAAAAATGGCCCACGCCACCTGTTAGCGTGCGATTAAAAACTACCCACAAACCATGTGTTAAAATCATGGTAGTCGTCATCCTACCACTAGGGCCAGTGCTGTGCCTGTCGTAGTTTAGACTAGTACCGGGGTCAGGAAGATGCTTTTTAAATGCTTTACTTTCCCAGGGTTTCTGCTTTTACTAAGAAACCATCAGTAAGTAATTTCTGCTCAAATCTTCCCATCAAAGTTTCTTGAAATTCTTAAAAACCAACTGTTAGAGTAATAATACCTTTGAAGAGAGTTACTTTTGATATGGCAAAAGTATACATCAATATAATCTGGAATATTTGCTGTGATCGAATGTTTTATCATCAGCTGTTAGAATTTGTTTTTATATTCTAACATAATTTATGCAGCATCTTTGTCATGAATAAAATCTCTGATTTTAATAGTGGTCCAGTAGAATCATATGCTGTCTTCTACCATACTTCTCTTTATTGCAGTTTCTAGAATGTGGCAAAATTCTAATATAGTGTGGGTCTTCATTAATATATGTGCTGCTGAAGAAAGCAGAGTTTGGATCTTCATTAAGCAACACTCATTAACAGTTGAAAATTGCTTGGATTTCAAATTAGGTCCCTCTATGAAGACCTGGTGTTTTGTAGCATTTGTATGGTTTCCTTGCTCTCTATATAAATTTGCATTGAAATCTTGCTTGGTTTTTTCTTTCTGTATTATTAAATATAGTTTTACTGGAAATAATTTCCCCTGTGCTTCACTAACAGAATGGCCACTTTTTATTTTTTTGACAGAATCTTCCACAGTCTGTAATTGAAAATGTTGGAGGAAAAATTTTTACATTTGGATCTTACAGATTAGGAGTACATACAAAAGGTAAATACTGTGTTAATTATCTTGAGAAGGAATCCTTTTTTTATTTCTTAAAAATTATAATGACATTCATCTCAGTCACTTACGTTGCTTTAAAGCTTAGGTTTCCATTTAAGAGAGGATACTTCAGGGAGGATGGACTTGGTAAAAAAAGAAAAAAAGATATGAAGTGATGCCTATATACCCACACTGTCAATGCAGTGTTAAGCAAAATTAAACCTTCAGTTCCCCGGGAAAAGTAGCCACAATATGTACGTTGAATAGCCACAAATGGCTGGTGACTAGAACTGTGGAAACTTCAGACACAGAACACCTTCACCTTCGGAGAATTCTTTCGGATAGTGCTACTCTGTTTATCATTTCTCTCTGAGGAATATTAGTCTGGAAATCAACAAATATGAATTATTGCTTAAAAATACTATAGATTTCTTTTTCTCCATTTGTTATAATTTAATAAACACAAATAGTTTAAAAAATGTGTCTACAGCTCACTGATTATCACTGTCAATATTTTGTACTTACAGTTTTTTCCTCCGCGAAATACACAATTAATAGTATTATGGCAGATAATATTACTTACTGAGTTCTTTCTTTTTCCTATGCTAAGCTTTTGGTTGTTATTTTACTCCTCACAGTACTGTTATATAACACACAGTCATCTGAGACTTAGTGAGGTGATAGAGCTCGAATAATTTTCCTCAATGATCTCTTGGCAGAGCTAAGATTCTGCTACCTTGGGCAATCTGAAGGCCTCTCTAACCATTAACCACTGGCCTCTATGATTTAAAAGCATCTGTCAGTATAGTGTGCCCTGTTTTGGCATCCTTCTTCCCCAAAGTAGTAGTATGGTTGCTTTTGATGCGTCCTGTTTATTGTCTACCCTTCTCCCCCCTAGGGAATATGCTGAACATACCGCTTTCGAGTATTGCCTCAGCTGTTGGAGTTTTTTTTAGAAAAATGACAATGTTGACCTGATTCCACATTGATCTCTCCCTTTTGTGGTTTCAGTTGTTTTGGTTCTCTTTTTGTTTTCTCTTTATATACTCAGTGCTTGACCTGCTTTTACAGCAATCTACTCTTTGAATCCTTGACATTAGTTTTAGAAGTTTGTTCTACAGGTCCTATTTAGCAACCATGTTGGAACCTGTAAGCACTGGTCATATAATGTATAGAAGAAATTGTATTTTGGGCTCCCCTAGTGGCCTAGGGGTTAAGTTTCTGCACTGTCACCACTGTGGCCTGAGTTCAATCCCTGGCTGGGGAACTGACCCTCATGGCACAGCAGACCTCCCCTGTCTTGTCCGCTGCTCCCCTCAGCAGTGTATCAGTAAAAATCTGCCTGTTGTGCTCCCCACTCTGTCTCTGGTGGATACTCTCATCCCCTCCCACACCTCCACCCCAGTCATACACACACAAGCACACACAGTAATCAAAATAGTTTTTTTAATCACTAGTAAACGTGACTGTGATTGACGACTTTAGATGTTATTTTCTTAAATAATTCCCTGTTTCCACCATAAAAGTACTATCTGAGTCACCTTTGTCATCCAGCTCTTGTTGGACAGTTAAAGGATGTTTCAGGAAAAAAATAACTATTCATCAATTACAATTATATTATTCCTGAACTTACTATTACAATTTTTTAAAAGGGGAGGGGTGTGTTTTTAGTGGTTCACCAGTATAATGCTAATAGATTTTCAACATAAATACTGTTATAAGATACAAAATAATTCTCTCATAATTAGTGGTTGATGGACTTAATTTTTTTTTAGGTGCCGATATTGATGCCTTGTGTGTTGCACCAAGACATGTTGATCGAAGTGACTTTTTCACCTCATTTTATGATAAGTTGAAATTACAGGAAGAAGTGAAAGATTTAAGAGTGCGTAAATGTTAATGCTTGGGGCACAGGGGAGGAGTTATAAAAATTAGTTGAGTAAATTTATAGCTCCCATTTATTGAATTCTTAGAGGCCCTTATGTAAGTGTGTGCCATGTATGCTTGTGTTTTTTTCTTTATATTAGCCTCGATCATAAATGTACTCATGTACAGAGTAGAAAAGGAGGCAAAAAGAAAAACAAACAGTAATTTGACCACAATGTGCGTCTGAAAGATAGAAATCAAGAATTTGAACCTAGATTTGTATGAGTTAAGAATATAGTGTCTTACAATTGTCGAGAACTTAGTCTGTGTCAGGCATTGTGCTAAGCTATGTTTAAACAATTTCAAGTATCAAATTTATTGAAAAGTACTAAGATTAGTATAGGTCTAAATGTGTAGTTTCAGAAACACTGAGCTTGTTTACATTTCTTACAGGCTGTTGAGGAGGCATTTGTACCAGTTATCAAACTGTGTTTTGATGGAATAGAGGTGGGTCATAATTTATATGTTTTTTGCTTATGTTTAATTTTGATCAATGTAGGTTAAAGGTTTTATAATTTTAAGTTTTTATGAGAAGTTTTATAATTACTGAGTTGGTGTGATACTAATAATTTTTTTTAATGGAACCTACTCCTTATTCTTTGTAGAATGTCATTTTTAGTCTCTTTTTAAAAAGTATAGTGAAATTAGAAACTTAAATGTAGATAGAAATAGTGAAACTTTGACTATGAAATGATGCCATAAGACAGTTTACTGAAAGTTTTTTCCATTTGCAAATTTTATGTACTTCTAATCTCATGAAGGCAATAGCACATTATCATTTTGGAAATAGAACTTTGGTGTGACTTTAAATCAGATATTTAAGAGATTGAGACAAAGTCATGACCTGATACTTTGTAAACAGAAAATATTTTTGATAAAGGGAACATTTATGGGCTCAAATTCTGGAGATCATGTGAAAAAAATTGGGACAAAAGTGACAGTGAAGCAGCTGTAGTTTCTGTTAAATTCTGACATACAAAATGGTGCTGGAATGTCACTGATTAAGTAATAGTGAAGATTATAAAACTTTGGAAACTGGAAGAACAGTAATTCACTGTTTTATGAAAAAGTTTCTATAATTGTTGATAAAATACCCAACTTTATCTTCCATGAAATGTCATATTTGACCTTCATAAGTTCACATAAAATGTTAAATTTAGTAAACAGTTACCAGGTTCAGGTAGTTTTGATTTACTGCCAGTGTATAAATAAATTTGAAACAATGTGTAATACAAGGTTATGCTCTGTTTTCCTAAAAAAGAACGTTATTAACAAAGGGGAGATTTTTTGGTGTGCTTCTTACCTCAATTGTATAAACTTTTAAGGATAGAAATAAAAAGTCACATGGTTAATGAAATATTTAGTGTTTTCTAGCCACAAAGTTTATTAAAAATCTGCTATTTTAAGCAATTTATTTCCATTGCAACATTTTGTGAGATAATTTTATCCTAACATAAACAGAAAAAGTCTACTTCATCATTGAAATACATTTTGATTGAACTGTTGTTGTGAAATAATATTTATTTTTGTATAAATTGGGGGAGAATACTAGACTTGGCAGTCTGTTTCATTGGAAAAATATATGCTCTACTGCAAGTACTAAATTTATAGTGTGTAGTTTTTTTCCCTATCCTACAGGTTTGTTTAAATGATCTTTCACAATAACTTCTTAAAATACTGGTTTTTAATATGATATTTATAACAGCAGCCAAATTTTGGAACCATGAATTCATACCCTCAGGAATAACTACCAGATCTGTACTTTCTTTGCCTTCCTTCTTTTCATTGAAAAAAGCTGCTGTGGTGATGGTTCATGGGTGAATTGGTGGTGGGAAACCTACTGGAATACACAATAATGTAAAAGACATAAATAATAATAACAATTAAAAAAAGAAGAAAGAAAAAAATCTGCATTCTTGGGCCTCCCCAAAGTCTCAGCTCTATCAAGCTATCAGCAGCCACTGCAGCCTGAGCTCGATCTCCCAGGGAGCTGACGCACATTGCCCAGCAGACCTCTCTTGGCTTGGCCAGCAGAAAACCTGATCATCACAGGCCTCCTGGGTCTTAGGCAGAAGCAATCCCAAGCCCTGGGGCTGTCAGCAGCCAGCAGTGATGTGGCTTTTGAAACACTTGTTAGAGGGCTTACCTGGTGGCCTAGGAGTTAAGTCTTGGTGCTATCACCACCGCCGCCCACCTTGACAGCCCATCACAATGGCCTGAAATCCCCGGCCAGGAACCTGACCCACATGGCGCAGCAGACCTCTCCTGTCTCTCCCGCGGCTCCCCTCAGTGGTGTATTTCAGTGGATCTGCCTGTTCTGCGCCCCACTCTGTCTCAGGTGAATCCTCTGACCCTCCACACCTCTGGCCTATGCCCCAGTTCTTGTATACATATATAAATAAAAAATAAATCTTAAAAAGAAAAGAAAAAAAAAAGCTGCATTCAATAATCTCCAAAATAGCCAGTGTTCCTCCCCTCCTCCGCCTTTTAGCCAGAACTAAATTGAAGAAATATGTGCTACAGTGTTCTAGATATAATTTCTTTTACTGAGAGGTTTATTTGGGCTACTGTAAGGATATTTGCCTTCTATTTGGGCATCCTTTCGTCTATAATCAGTTCATAGTTCATGTAGATGGAGAACTAAACCGTTAACTTTAATTCAGTATATGCTTTTAACAAATTTAGTAAACCCATTAGATATATTTAATAAACTTAGCAAATCAAACCTAGTGTGATAAAATGATTAGTAGGTATTTATACAAGTTCTTTTTCATATCACCAGGTTTTAACATCAGATTTAAAATATTTATGATAAGAATTGATACTGTTTTGACCTTTTTTGGATTCCTTGTTGTTTGTAATTGATCAAAAGTGCCTGGCTTTAAGGAGTACTAAATATTTGCTCTTTTAAAGAATTGACTTAAAAGTAGTTAGACAGATACAGAGTGTTACATTTTGATTTTGTTTTAGATTGATATTTTGTTTGCAAGATTAGCACTGCAGACTATTCCGGAAGACTTGGACCTACGAGATGACAGTCTACTTAAAAATTTAGATATAAGATGCATAAGAAGTCTTAATGGTATGTCATAACCTAATATCTCTCTGTATAGTAGCAGTTTTTGTCAAGCGTGAAATAGGTTTTAACTGAAATTTTATAATGAAGCTTTTTAATAGTTACGGTGTTTATAGTGAGTCAGTATAACGCGCTTTACTAAATAGATGATGGGGGGAGGAATCGGCTCTTTCATTTTACTCGTTGGTCTCCTGTACAGCCACTTTTTTCCCTGGGACCTTTTAATATATAAAAAACTGATGTTTGTATTCTCTTGTTAGTGATTTAGGTCTCATTACTCAACCCTAATTAATTTTGATCCTGATAGCCTTTGTAATGTTTTCAACTGTTGTGTTATATAAAAGGGTTACCTTTTTGAACACTTTTGTATGAGCGTTGCTTTGTTACTATGCTCTTGAATGAATTTTGGAAATTTAAGTGGATCAGACTCCTTGGTATTATCTGTACTGGAAGTTTTCATTGTCAGTTGAAAACTAGCTATTAGGTAGATAGGGCTTTGGTTGAGGTTAGTGCTTTTCATAGGAGGTAAAAGTTTTAGATTTTTCTATTTTTTAGTATTTTAGTTCTACCAAATAAATTTTATTTAATTTGACATTATTTTTAAAAATTTAAAGAAATACTGTACTTAAACTTCGGATGATTTAACGTTCTGTTTTTCACTCCTATTAATCAGGTTGCAGGGTAACCGATGAAATTTTACATCTAGTACCAAACATTGACAACTTCAGGTTAACTCTGAGAGCTATCAAACTTTGGGCCAAACGTGAGTTCAGAATTTGTTGGCTAGCTTATTAAACGTGTTTAAACTTGTGTTCGACACTAACTTTTCTTTTTGCTTTTCCCTTATCAACAGGCCACAACATCTATTCCAATATATTAGGTTTCCTCGGTGGTGTTTCCTGGGCTATGCTAGTAGCAAGAACTTGCCAGCTTTATCCAAATGCAATAGCATCAACTCTTGTACATAAATTTTTCTTGGTATTTTCTAAATGGTATGTGTTTAGATTATATTAAAATAAAATTGATTGTAGACACTGAAGTTTAGTCTTATTTCTATGACATTTCTGCAGCTGGTTTCAGATCCAAAGTTTAGTTCATGCTGGTAGCCATTTAGGTAGTCTTGGGGAGATCGTGCTGTGTCTAAAGTGGGGAACCTAAATTTTATTTCTTTTTCCCTAGATTTCCCAGGATAGTAAGGCAGGTGCTATTTGTACATCCATGTATGAACTTATTACTCTTTAAACTCTGAGATATAATGTTTGTTAAAATATGATGATTTGGTAGGTTGGGATATCAGTTCCTTTGGATAAAACTTACATATACTACCTTTTTTACTCTTTGAATTCTTGTAAATCTATAGCCCTTTTATTTATTGTGACTGTTTTTTGCTTTCAGCTGTCCATTTACTTTTGGCATGATACTAAATACGTAAAGTGCATAAAAAGCTATTAAGAATTAACTCTAAGGCTTGGGGGAAAGAAAAAGCAGTGAGAGTATTCATTAATCCAGGAGATTTTTTTTTTTTAATTTAAATAGCCCCCTTATTTCAGCAGGTTCACATTTGTCAACCACTGTTTCTTTTAGGTTTAGAAGATAAAAGGTCATTGCCATTTCGTATTGGTTGCTTTGGCCCAAAAAGTTAGAGTTCTTGATTTTTCATCGAATTGATCTTAACTATTCACCTTACCTCCCTGTATTTACCGACCCCCATACCTCCTCCCTCTGGAAAAAAGAGTTCTTTTGTAGTTATTTCATAAGAATTAGAGTTATTGGATTCAATATATGATCTGGAATTCTGCTACACTTTAAATATGCTTTTCTTTTCAGATTTGACTGCACCTAATCATAGATAATTAGGTGTGATTATATTGACTTGAGAATGTTAGAATTTCTCTTAATGCTACCCATACATAGCAAGCATTATTTTTAAGAAGCTAATCTTGATATTAAAAGTGGCAAACATTGTGCAGTTTTAAATCTCTTCCATAAAGGACTGAAGTAACTAACTTACAGACTTAAAAACAATGTATTTATGTCACAGTTTTATTACACACATTCATGTTACAAATTTTAAGTCATGAGATAGAGAAAAGGTTTACTAATCAATTTTTATGATTATTCATACCCCTTTGCCTATAATCAGTTAAGTTTTTCAAACTTAGTTGTCTTTGGATGGAGCTTGTGTAAAGCCAGGGTTTTTGTTTCTGAAGAGAGATTTAACCTTTGCAAGATTGAGATGAATACACTAGAAGTCTTGGCATAGTACTTAATTTAAGTAGTGCTTTATCCATTCTTTGAAAGGCAGAGAAGGTGGCTGAACTCAGCTACCAGATGATTTTAGGTTAATTTCGTAAGAGGAAACGTATTTCGAATAGTCTGCTGTCTACAAAGAGGAATGAAAGGGTATATATACCAAGAGGGCGGAATGAATGACGAAGGATCACATTCACAAATGCTGTATGTTTAACAAAATACGTTTAGATGGTAATATCCAATAGTCTTATCGAGTGCTACAATCTTTTTAAACAGGGAATGGCCAAATCCAGTGCTATTGAAACAGCCTGAAGAATGCAATCTTAATTTGCCTGTATGGGACCCAAGGGTTAGTGTATTATTTTTTCCCCTACAAATTCACTGTGCAATAACAAGTAAAAGTCATCTGCATAAACTTCAGGGAGACTTCCCATCCTTTTACATATAAGTGGACATGTCCGTATTACACTCTTTTTGATAATCTCAACTATAATTGTCCTCTGATGTGAAGAAGCATCATTATGTATTCTGTAAAATACATTTAATTGTATATAGTTTATAATACCAAATTCACTAACAATTTATTCTATATAGAACTGCCTTGTAAGAGAAAGTTGTGTGGGCATTTGTGCTTAAAAACAAAATAAAAGGATACTAAAAATCCCGGTATTTTTTTATTTGATCTAAATATTCTGTTAAAATGGGGTTGTTGTAGGAAAGCTGTTGCTTAATGTTTCCATGTGGCAGATAAACTTCTAAGCAATATCATTTTAATTAGTATGCTGTCATTGTAAAAATTGGTTTGGATATTACAGCTTACAAAACGGTTGGGCTACAGAAGAGCTTCCTCTCTGCTGCTTAGGAAGTTATGATCTTTAGTGTTTGCTCAATTTAAATGCTAATAACATGCACTTTATTAATGGATAAAAGAGATGTAGGTTTGAATAAGGCTTTCTAGATTTAAAAAACTTTTCTACATCAATTTACTGTCTTACTACAATATCAAAAATACCAGTTTCAAGTTGTGTTAATTACATCAGGCTAAAGCTATGTCAGTCCCCCGCTCCCATCATTTGTTTTCCAAATCTCAAGGTATTTAGTTTTGGAGGGATGTGAGTTTATATTTTCCTTTGTGGAAATATGCCACTAATCACTACTATTTGGATTAACAGTTACTGAATCATTTTATTTTCTCATAAAATACCAATATGGTTATGGAGTTGCAGTCTTTGTTGATAAGCTTATGTTCCTTTAAGTTAAGGGTGTTAGAAAGTAAGTTTCCATCTTGCTCAAAATTTGTTTTACACAGAACATACTGTAGTGAGACATTTCTCCAAAGCATAGTTGTGTGTGCACTCCTATTTCTATTGGAAAAAAAGGAAAACCAGACCTCAGTGGATCCCCAGGTAGAATCTGTTTTGTTTATTAATAGACACACTTGCTACTAAGATTGCCAACCTAGTCATGCCCAAATGGTTGATACATACATTATTCTAAAGCAAATGTCTTGATTCTACAAAGAATTCCTGTAAATGCAGTGTCTCCTTACATGGTTTTTCTTTCTCAACTCCAGCTATGAATGAAATAAAATTTAATCATTGGTTCAGTTTAACAAGGGGTAAAAAGTCCAAGTATCTGTTGCATATGTACTTGAAGAAACTGATTGGCTGTTGTTGTATGTAGGTAAACCCCAGTGATAGGTACCATCTTATGCCTATAATTACACCAGCATACCCACAACAGAACTCTACGTACAATGTGTCCGTTTCAACACGGATGGTCATGGTTGAGGAGTTTAAACAAGGTAAGTGTTTATCCTTATGCTCTCCTTTAAACACGAGGATTTACATGCCCTTAGAGACCCAGTCCAGTATAAATTGAAGAAAGCATTGACTGAAGTGAATGTTGGCATTCCTTGATTACAGTATATACTTGAGAATTTCCTTGGAAAATTCAGGTTAATTTCTTTTAGGCAATTTATTTTGGATTTTATGTTAGAAGATTAACCAGTATTAAAAGCCATGTCCTTAGCTGGGCCTTATTGGGCTGGTTAGTGCCATACTGTGGCAATGTAAAATTGATTAATCATGGTTTGTCTCCACTGGATGACAGCAGAGATGCAAGCAGGATTGGGGTCATACTATTTTGAAAGAATCTCAGAACCGTTAATTGGAAGGTGTAGCTGTTGCCAAACAGTCTTTGAGAGAAGTAACTGGAACAGAGTCGTTTGATTTGTTGATGACATCAAATAAGGAATAGCTATTGGATGACAGTCTTTAAACTCAGAATAGTGAAATTCTTTTCTGTAGTCTAAAGAGATTCTTCACTGGAAGATGTTGCTGTCCTTTTAGAAAAATAACAGGGTACTTATTTTCAGAAAAATGAGAAACTTTTCTTGGGTGACTATGGTGCCTAAGGTGTCAGAGTGACCCTACCAGCATGGTATTTTAGCATACTAGTAGTTTACTGGAAAGCCAGCTCCCAGAACCCTCAGCGTTTTGGAAAATGTGTATGTATGAGTCTGTGCTCTATAGTCATAGGCTAAAATTTCTGATGATTTTAGGATCATACTGAATGCATGTGTGGTATGTTTAAGAATTTAAAATTTCTAGATTGTTAGACTGAAGTATGCAAACATTTTAATATGTTTTTAATTTAGGTCTTGCTATCACAGATGAAATTTTGCTGAGTAAGACAGAGTGGTCCAAACTTTTTGAAGCTCCAAACTTCTTTCAAAAGTACAAGTATGTATTTTAAGGCATGTTGGACATGTTGCTCTTTTAAGTAATGATTTAATACTAGCATATATTACATCTCTTCTTGTTAGACTCATGTGGTTTTGAACTTTCCTTTAAACATTCTATAGAATTTTCTCTGTCACAAAGTGCGTACTATATTTAGTAAACCCCTTATTTTTTTTGTTTGTCAAGGTAAATTGTAGCCCCTTCAATTTGCTGCCTGCTGTAACAGAATCTCTACTACATGTAGCAACGCCAGTTCTTGTAGGCAGGTGCTGATGGTCTTCAGGACTCTGTATACCTTGACAAAAAAGGGAACTGTTAAATCTGTAGTCAGTATGCTCTGTTGAGAGAATTACTTTCAACTAGTTCTGAAGACTATCGCTACGATTCTCTATAACTTATACAAAGCTAATACAATGTCAATATATATTCACATGTTTTTCAGTAGTTAAGGTTATGATTGGCTTGCCCCTAATGTCTAAAGCTCCTACAAATATTTTTACAAGTAGTTTTCATGGGATCTTAGTGGGTGTAATAATTTTTATTTATGGTTTTAATATAATGATTTAATACCTTAGTACAGGTTAATAGCCTGATTGTGTTGATTTTGATGAAAATTGTAAGTTACAATAAATCTTACTTTAAAAAAAAAAAATGGACTTGCACTTTTATTTGCCCTGAGCTGAAAACTTGCCAAAGGCCCACTTAAATTTTTTTTCCTTTAGCGCTTGAAACTTTCCTGACCATTTGATCTTGTGTTGGATTGTGTTTTGTAATAATCTAAGCAAGATTGCTTTATGCTATTTCCCCAATTAAAAGCAAGAATGATGACCTTCATTATGTCTCTGTGTTTTGTTTCTGTATCTTTTGCATGAAAAAGCAATAATGGAGCCAGCTTAATTGTTGTGTTCTGGGAACACTGCTATGTCAGTTAAAAACTTAGCTTAACATTGAATGCTCTTGTTTATTATTCCCCATAAATTGTGCTGTTCCATTTAGCAGGTAATTTTTCTTTGTTTTTATTTTAACCAGTGTGGAGGGGGAAGTACCTTGAACATTTAAAATAATAAATGTATATTCTGCTACTGTAAGAACCACAACTTGAAGGAGTACATTATTACCTGTAAGGAGAATGATAATAAATTGTTCTTGTAGAAAAGCATCAACATCTCTTAGTCCCTGAGAAACAAAGGTGAAGCTAGATTCTTTTTCCTATCTCAAGAAGTAGGTAGAATGAGACTTTTGAAAGCACCTATTAAAGTGACGTCCTGCACTTTGAGAGAGGGTACTGTTAAAATGGTAATAATGAGTTCGTGTTGCTAGAATTTGAAGTTTTTTCTTTAAGCTTGCTTTAGTTTTTTAGCTTTTAAGGAATCCTTCAATCTACCAAATAGTAGCTAGAAAATTTTTGATGCAAGGATTATAGATTGTTATCTCCACTGATTTCTCTTGAAACATTCAACTCATTAGGTTATCAAAAAATTAAACATTAGAACTAATAATAGCAACAAATATAGAATATTAGGAAAATTTAAATTTTAGCTGTGAGTTCTGAGGAAAGTAAGGCTTGAAAATATGACAATAGGCTAATTTTATCTATATCAATTTCTCTTTATATTTTTAAATTTATATTTTTAACACTTCTTCCAAAATTTCCCTCTTTAAGTTTTAATCCTTTGCACTCGAGCGGTGCCGCTATGTTGCCCGGGGGTTTAATGTGTCCACTCAAGTGGCGCTGCTACAGCGCCCAAGCGGTTTGGAACTCGATATGTTTATTTCCGATGTGTGATAAGATATTCTTATCACAATTACTTTCGTGGACCAGGCTCAGCCAGTTCTTAGCTTAGCTTAGTCAGTCTCAGCTTAGCATTGTGATACGTGTCCTGACAACTGAGGCTGCATCTTGGGGATTGTTTTACTAAATATCACACAAAAACTAATTAGTGTAATATTTAACAGATTTTGTTGTATTCAATGTATAAATAAATAAATTGATGAGATTTTATTATTTGTATACGTTTGTTTGAGTGTAAAATGATTTCAAAGTATCTGTAAAACGCTTCCCTAATACAGCTGAAAACGTCTTGAGTTGGGGTTCGCCCGTGCGCAAAAGGCCTCGAGTGCAAAGGGTTAGAATGATAATAATTATGATTACTATCATTGACTTAGAGGTAGTCACAGATGTAAATTGTTTTAAAAATATGAAATACACCAGCAGTTGGCTGTACAACTAGGTTAAAATCCTTAGTTTTCCCTTCAGTCAGTCAGTTCAGCTGTATAGGGAGGATATCCTGAATGTGTTGCCATTTGCCTTGTGTTGGATTTTAGATTATAGTAATACCTACCTGCTATTCTTGCAAGGGAGGGAACCATGTAGGAAATTCATTTGTCTTAAAAAGCAGATAAATCATCTTTAAGAAGATAACGGTGTCCCTTCAGAATTAGAGTACATTGCTTTGTAAAATTTTAAGTCTAAGAAAATTTTTGCTTTTCCTCTAAGATACTCAAATTAATACTTAAGTAGCAATAAAATAACAGCTATGTGAATGTTTCAGGTTTTCTGCTTCACTTGGAAGCAAGGAAGGAAAGGTATTTACAAAAACATTCTCTGATGTGTGAAGATTACTTTTAATTTCATAGAGTATGTAAAGAATAGTTATGCAAAAAATGCTTGAAAAACTTAAAACTAATTCTTGTTTCTGAGCTAGTTAAAGATGGAATTGCAGGGAGTTTTGCCTGAGATAATTATATTTAGTACATGTGGATGAGGTATGCGCTGTCTAGGTGAAATATTAATGTGATGAAATGGCCAGCACACCTACTTAACAATGCTTTTTTTGGGTAGGTATTTTGTTGATGAAGGCAACTAAAGTATGTGTTCTTAAGAGTATTCAAATAGATTTCAGTTCACTTGGAGTACCCTTTAAAATTTTTTTCATCAGAAACTAATAACCTTTGGGGAAAAGTTAACCACGGTTGCATTAAGGAACTCACAAAGGCATTAGAGCATCTCCAGTGTGATAGTTTTACCTGGTAGTGACATCTGAGATCACATTTTGGGCGACAGCAACACAGTATTGCTTAGATATGGAAGAATTTGTACGTAGTCTCCGCTCTGATAGGGATCTTAGGAACTGCATACGCATTCTGGGTTTTAAAACAGTTGGGATTTTGTTTTCATTTTCTTAGATGTATGGGTATTTTGTAAATGAATTTCTAATGATCCACATGAATATTTGCAGATTATTCTACTAAACTGTATCTCCCACTTTAAACTTGCTTACATGTTGCTGAGTAAAGGACCTTTAACCTCAGCACAAATACTTGTCAGAATTTTTATGTAAGCGTTTAGCTATATATAAACAAGCTCCTCTGTGTAAAAACAATGTATAAAGGTAATTACCTCTCCTTTCCCCCATTTCAGTAGGAACCAAACTTGAAATCAAACTTCAAAACTTAAAACTTAGGCTCACCAGCAGTTATATTCAAGTAGATTGTACATTTTGCCTTCCTAAATAGGCCATTATACATGATTTCAGCTTTTGTGGGAGACTGGCTGTTGAGGTCATCCAGTAGACTAGTGTGTTCAAAGTGATTGAAACACTTAAATCGTGGTCTTTATGCTTGGGGAACCAGACCACTTTGTATTTTTTAAGTTTTTGTGTGCATGCCTGCTATTTATAACTTTGTTGTCTTCCTGTTTTAAGTTGTTACACTTTTGTCAGAGAGCTCTTCCTTCATCTCCTCTCTTACTTATTTAAAAAAATCAGTTGCCCATTTTAAATCTAGGATAGAAACCAGGATGCCAAGCTTGTTAAAATTTTGTTTGATTTTCTAGCATTTAGGGTGCTGGAAGTGGGTTCCTTTATATATAAAATGCATGAGCTTTTGGTGCTTTTTGTGATGTTTACCGACTTATTTACTTGGCCCATCTATGTTTGTTCTCTCCCTGGCTTGCTCCAAACAATGTTAAACAAATTAAACTGGTGAAAGTAGTTTTGACTGGCTGTATGGATTGGGCTGCCACTTTTCTGTCTACTTATTTTCATATGTATGTATATTACCTCTGTTACTTTAAGTCTAGAAATATTTGAAGTTAAGTCATTTGAACTTCATGGTTCCTGGCCCAGAAAGCTCTGTATCCCTTTTGTAGATGGCACAAACAAGTCTCAGACCTGTTGAGAGTTTTGTAGCCATGAAGAATTAGAATTATTTCGAGTACTTTGTGAGCATGAACAACAACCAAACATGCTTATATTAGCAAATCTTCAGTATCACTTGGCTAAGTATCCTTTTTCCTTCTTTGGTTAAGTGGAATTAGGTTTTTTTTTTTTTTTTTTAAGTCTAGGTCAGAACTTTCATTTTGGTTGGAAACTTCATTTGGAGAATATTAAAGCATCATAAAGGTTTCAGCCTTTTAGAAGAGTTAAAGTAGTGGTAAATTTTTGTTTATACCTGACTTTCCAAACTCAATATATACTAGATAATGATGGCAGCTTGCTTTATTTGAGTAAAATTTCTGGTGAGAAGTTTGACTGCTAGTACCTCTAAAATTTTGTAGGAGAGTATGTTGAACTGATCTTTTTAGTAGTCTTATGAAAGTGAATTAAATTAATTTTACTTTAGTTGTAAATCATTCTTTGAATGACAGTGTAGATACATGTTCATAGTGCTATTTTCTCAAATGAAAACCTACCCTTTTCTCTAATTTGAATGAGTTTGGATTCCACATAGGAATCAGGTTTCTTGGTCATATTAGTAATAGTTACTTTTTTGTTATAGAAACTTATATTGCTACTTAAAAGTTGGGAGGCCTGCCCAACTTCAGTGTTCAATTTAGTCTTTGCTGCCTTTGAATTGCATAGCAAGTTGTGTTTGGTACTACTCTTAAAGGTATTTCTGTAACCTGTATCTAATGATCCTATTTGGGGGCCACAGTTCTGGTGCTTTATTTCCATTGGAAGAGTTTGTTTTCATAGATTATATTTTAATGAGTTCTTGAAATTTTAATAAATAAAGCACCCAGCCAGAATCATTGTTACTGTTAGTTAATGGTTTGTGTTCTTGCATTGTATTACATTTTGGGTAATTGTTTATAAAATAACTCATTTTCAGAAGAGTTAAAGTCTCCAGTAGTGAGGAACTAGAGGAATTTAGCTTTTACAGTTTTTACAATTCCTCCATGCTCAGTTGATGCTGATCTGTAATTGTAACGAAGCTTATTACGTTATGGTGTTGATAGCCAGCACCGAGCACTTAAGCGAAATAAATAGCATGTTGTCTTTATCTTCAAAGGCATTATATTGTACTTCTAGCAAGTGCACCAACAGAAAAACAACGCCTAGAATGGTGAGTACACAACTGGTTCTTATAGAAAAAATGAATTGGGTAGCCAGAGAACACAGTAGGAGATGGGAGGAAGTCCTTTAGTCATCCAGTTTGATTTTATTATAAATGGAACTTCACTACTTGTAATTGAAATGCAGGCGCTTGGGGATATATCTTTTGTTTGCTTTATAAGGTCCATGCATTACTTTTTAACTATACATTGTTTTATGTGGATTTTTTTCCCCTTAAATAGCTATTTGTGGGGGATATCTTTTTATAACTTTCCTACTTTGAATTGTGACCTGATTCTCTTTCCCCCAGTTTTTGCTTCAACATTTTTGCTTGGAGCATAAAACTTTGGTTTTATGTATTGGGTTCAGACAGTTGAACTGCCCTCATGTGTGTTTAAGTATGATCTTCATATTACTACTTTATGTAAACATTTGATTTTTTAAGTTTGATTTAGTTTTTTTAATTCACCAGAATTTTCATTAATACTAAGTGACCTTTTTTCAGGGTGGGCTTGGTGGAATCAAAAATCCGAATCTTGGTTGGCAGTTTGGAGAAGAATGAGTTTATTACGCTGGCTCATGTGAATCCCCAGTCATTTCCTGCACCCAAAGAAAATCCTGACAAGTAAGCAACCTTTAATCTGTTTTCTTCTTCCACTTTGAACTTTTATAAAAGCTTACAGGCAATTTTTAGCAACTATTGTCACTATTGTATTGATTGCAAATCCACTTTGAGATTTATAGTTAATATTTTCTTAATTAGAACCTTTTTTTTTTTAAGACCTATTTATGCATACAAGATCTGGGGTGTCAGCCAGAGGTGTGGGGTGGTGAGGGGATTTACCAGAGATGGAGCGAGGAGCTGAACAGGCGCATCAACTGAAGTACACTGCTGAGGGGAGCAGCAGGAGAGGTCTGCTGCTCCGTTTGGGCATCTCCCTGGCTGGATATCGAACTTGTGCTGCAGTGGCTGCGGACAGCTTCATAGGCTGAGACTGAATTTGTTGCGCCACCAGGGAGGCCCCCTAATTAGAAACTTAGAAGTGACGACCTATTCTTGGGAAAAATTAAAAAAAAAAAATTTGTTTTCTCTGATAATCATCAGTAATGATGAAGTGCCTATGTAAGCAGAGTTAAATTCCCTAGGTCCTGCCCTTTAGCATTTCTTAACATCCTTCCTTCCATGTTCTGTACTGTGGTTGTGAGAATAACTGCTATGTTAATATCATTTCTTTTAATCTTGATTTTTTTGAAACAGAAAATATACTTTGACCAGAGTTTATAATGGATTCTAGAATGCTGAGAATATAAAGTAATAAAATCAGGGTACTTTAAACTTTTAATGTTCTTTTATAGGTCAGTTTCTGGTTTGATTGTTGCTATGTAATTATATGAGACAGCTTATATTTTATTGCATTTGAAAGCTGAGGGAAGTATTAGGATTGACCTATTTTTTTAAAAGTCAGCATTCAAGAAAAATCGAAATATAAATAAATAGATAATTTAAGATTGTCCTATAATTCAATGTTATTTTGATTAAACAGATTATTTCCTTTTACAGGCATGTAAGAGTTGTTATGTGAGCCTTTTAACGATTTTTTATTGCTACAGTCTTAACTGTTAAAAGACTGATCCATTCAGTTGCTTACACTGTTGAGTGTTCCAAAAGTGTAGAGTTAAACTCTTATGCCAGCTTTCTGGTCATGTGGCCTTTTCTATTAAATTTATATCAGAAATACTCTTTTTTCCAGGTTTTGCTAAAATGCATTATTTTACTTCATTGAGCATAATTTTTGTTTGCAGCATCTTAGCTTTAGAATCATCATTAAGAGCATGAGCTGTCTATACATAGATAATAGTATCTGTCCTAGAGCCCTGATTGTTTACATAGTGGTAGGCATGTAAAAGAAATGTAGGATGGGAGTGAGGGGAATTTTGATGGCATTTGGATGTAGAGCCTTATTTTGCTTACACATTTGTACTCTAAGTTTCTCCATGTATCTCAGGTTGGCAACCTTATTCATGAATATAATTTTATTAAATCCTGATTATCTGTAATAATACTCCTCATTCTTTGCAGGGAAGAATTTCGCACGATGTGGGTGATTGGGTTAGTGTTTAAAAAAACAGAAAACTCTGAGAATCTCAGTGTTGATCTCACCTATGATATTCAGTCTTTCACAGATACAGGTATGTCTACTAGGATAATCAAAACATGTATTTGCATTTTTGATACTGTCTTCATATATATAGCAGTTATGATAGTTGCCATAGCTGTTGAAATTTCTTGGAAATAATGAACAGTGATTGTCAAAATCTTAATGTTTTGATTAGTTAAGTTCATGTTTTTTTTTGTTTTGATAGACCAAAAGTTAAGTTAAATCTGATTTATGCGCAGTTACTGTGACATTAGAAAGCACTTGAATATGATCGTCCAGAAGTCAGAGTCTGGCTGACTGCTTTCATAATGCTGGACCCCTAGGGACTTTTCCTGTATATCTAATATAGACTCAGATGTTAATTCAAGGGTAAAGAACAGGTTATTTAGAATCACATTTCAGATTGACCCATACCTTGAGATTAAAGGTATGTGCTAGCTCAATGGTGGATGTTGTTGACAGAGCTAAAGTTGTATGTGGATACATAGCTTCTCAAGGACAGGCACACACACATAGGAACATGGATGACTGTCTTCTTTAGGGACTGTATTTTTCTTTGAAGTATGTCTCTTTTCTCCCCCATTTAAAAACATTTCAGTGTTCTTTTCACTTGTTCCTGTAAGTTTTTCCCAAAGGACATTGAGATTTAACATTAAATTATTTATTTACCTACATGGAGGAGGAGAGACAAGAATCAGTACATTTGTTTAAAAATCAGTGTCACACACTGGAGGAGATACAAAAGAAAAGGAATATGTTTCAATGTGTAAAGGTTCAAGTTCAAGGACTAGACAACAGGTAGTCAGGTGACTGGCTTCATGTAGACTCACTTGTAGTTGACATCTGTGGATTCCTACTGATAACAGGTGTTACCTGTTGTGATTCAGAAACCACCAGCAGCATTGCTGTGTTGGGGATGTGATGACATCACAAAGGAAGTGAAAAGTCACCTCTTGATATACATGGTAGTTGAATTCCTGAAAAATTCAGATTAAAAGTTTTTTTTTTAAATGGAGGATTGAGTTGAGCTCTTGATTCAAATAGTTGACAGATAGATTTTTCATCTTTATGTAGGACTTTATCTTTATGAAGAACTGTCCACATTGAAGGATATTATCTGGTGTCCCTAGCAGTAGTAATCTTTAATCCCTGTGGCAACAGAAACATTCCTGTCCAACTTGAGGATATGATTTGTAGTGTGATACTCCTACTGAACACATACCAAATTATTGTTGTTTTTTTCCCCCTAAAGTAAAAATTCTAACATACTTAAATAATTTATAAACTAATAAATCATGGAGAAATACTTGAATTAGAAAATTTGTTTTGTACATTGTATCAAAGCTGAGCTATTTATCAGATTGTGCTAATAAACCACCAAGATTTTCAAAGAATTTTTAGGTTTTTGGTGAAGGAAGTCTTGAAACATTTTAATGGGATACTTTGTGAGAATTTCTAGTGAAACAAATTGAACCTGTTCAAAACTCATTCTTACCCCCAATCTCCTCTAACATCTCTTCAAATATTTTTGATCCTAAGATACTGGGAATTACACCCTTGTAATTGTCTGGAATAGAAATTTTGGTGTTTACCTTGGTTCATGCTTGCCCCCTACTTGATACATAAATTCGTTAAACATTTTTGCCTGTACTTTGAGAATACATTGAGATTCCTGCTGTTACTGCTGTTTCTCCTGCTGTTGCCCCAATCCGAGCCACTTACCACTCCTTTTTTGGGTTATTGCCACTGCTTTGATTCCCCTGTTCTGCCCTTACCCACCTTCAGCCATTCTCAGCCAGCTAAGCCAAACCATGTCTCACCTGCATAAAACCAGTAATGGGTGCCCACCTCACTTGGGATAACAAGTTCAAATCATTACAGGGGTTTTTGAGCCTTTACCTAGTCTGGCCTTCTCATTATGTTTGTGACTTCATTTCCTATTATACATTCAGTATCCTTTATCCATGTCCTAAGGCCAGAAGAGTAAGAAAGTTAGTAACATTCCTAATGGGACCTGGAGTAGCATTAGGTAGTTAAGACAGTGACATTTCTGCAAGGAACTGTTTGATATTCGCATTAAACAAAGGTAGAGAACAAATGGCTTCAAACAGTTCGTCAGAACTTGTTGCCAGATCAGTTTTGGGGCCAGTCTTAGGAAAAACTGTGTCCACAGCTTTTGGTGTTTTAGAATGGCAGATAAGGGATCATGAATCTTTTCTTCTTCCTCAGTGACCTTTTTGTTCCTCAGATATTCTAGGCACCCTCTCATTCAGACCTTTGGTCTTTGATACTTGCTCTTACTGGAGTACTGTTCTCCCAGGTATTCTTCCCTCACTCTCACTTCCATGTAAGTCTCCGCTCAGATGTAATTCCACTTTCCAAGTTGAGCTTTCTATTCCTAATCAAATTTTCTCCATAGCACTTAACAACATGTAATAGGAAATATACGCTTCTTATTTTTTTCTGTTTATTATATTCTCCTATCAGAATGTAGATTCTGAAGTACTTTTTTGGCTCTCTTTATTCTCTCCTACATCAAACTCCCTGTCAGAAACAATGTAATGCAGTAACTGAATGAATGAATTTTTTTCATTTTGGGGTCCCTTGGAACGAAATTGTTTGGATCTATTTATTTTTAGTACTTTTTGTTGTTCCTGTGACCTCTTAATTTGATGAATTCCTGTAATAGAAAATACCGTTCTTGTCTTAAAATTTTCTTCAGATTTATGAAAGGATATCTTTATTTAATTTGACTCGTTTCCCTGCATTTGTTGCATACATGGGCTTGAATTTTAAATTCCACAGCTAGCATAAAAAGGATTGGGGACTAAGAAACCCCTTTTCTCTAGTTCTGTATTTCTGAAAGGAGTTACTCTTTAAAGTTAATACTTTAAGGAGCTACTGCACTGGAAGAATTTCATCCATCATGCACACCTTCTGGTAACAGGCAATGAATCATGTCAGATTAGAGGCAGCTTTTGACCTGGTACTTTTTTACAGTTGAGTGGTATTGATGGAAAAAGGATTCAGATTTAGAAATACTTCTCCTATGTGAGTTAACTGCCTTTATTAAAATGTTTCTATTTCTTGTAACAATTTCCTAATTGTGTAGTTTATAGGCAAGCAATAAACAGCAAGATGTTTGAGGTGGATATGAAAATTGCTGCAATGCATGTAAAAAGAAAGCAACTCCATCAACTACTACCTAATCATGTGCTTCAGAAAAAGAAAAAGGTAATTTTAGAAAGTACTTACAAAAGCATTACTAACCTACTGTTTTATGCACCCAGCTTATCAATACGTTAAAATTTAGACTCAGGTTAATAAGTCATACTTGAAATAGATCACAGCATTTTAAAAATAGGCTCCTCGGAGCAGTTCCATTATGTAAAACCTTGCTCCTGATCAGGTTTCTTGCACACACTTGCTTCAGTCCTAAGAGTCATTAGTGGTGATGCTTTGTTATCCTTCCTTTATAAATTTAAATTTCTTTTCAGCCTTTTATGCTTACTTAGTATCCCACATCAGTAGCTAACATCCTTTCCTTCTGAGTGACAACAAAATTAGGTAATGTGTGAATAAAGTAAATTATGTGATTTTTTTATAAAATGGCTTTATTTTGATAAGAATTGTACATACCTATTATTTAAAAACTAAAAGTTACTGATTATGCAGGTCACTGACAGGTAAACAGAATTAATATTTTCATTATGCTCTGTTTCCTATTGATAACTTATAGCCATATTCTTATTTGGACTTCTGATAGAGGATATATTGGAATTTTAGTGCAAAGATGACAGCTACATTTTTACTTTAAGTGGTTCCAAAAATGGCTTATGTTGAATACTTTTCCACAGCAGTGAAAATAAATGAGTTAGAGCTAAATGAATTAGAGCTATATTATTTCAGGATTTCAAGTAAATGTATATGCTAAAGAATGATAATTGGCATTTGGGATAATGAATGGTTGGTTATCTGTGACTGGGGTTGGGAAGAGAAAATGAAACTAATATACCACAGAGAGAGGACTTTACTTTATAATGTTTTGTATGTTTTTTAAATTTAGATGGATTTGACGTGTAACATTAGTTGCCAATGTAGTACAGTATGATTTGATCTTGATATATATATATATTTATATATATATATGTTTATATATATATATTCATGAGGTCAATTTAATTTCTTAAACATAAAATACATATGGTACAAAGAAGTGAAGTTAAAAGAATATAGACTTTGGAGTAGGCTGCCTGATTCAATTTCAGCTCCAGTGTTTCTTAGTGAGATGTGGGCAGGTTGTTTAACAAACATTTCTGATTTGCCTCATCTCTAAAATAGGTGTATTTACCTACCTCATTTAGCATTTTGGGAAGATGATGTGAGTCAAAATCTATTAGCTTAGTACTTTTGCACCTTGCAAATGCTTTCATATTTGTTTATATTACTATCATTGTCGTCATTATTTATAACGGGGGGGAGAGGAACTTGGATTTTTTGGTTTGAAAGTATGTTCAACTTTAAAAGTATTGGGTTACTTTTAAAACCTTTATGTGGCTTAACTTACTAGCTGTTCTCAACCTATTGTTTTATGAGTTTACTAGATAATCTAGGAAGTAACAGAAATATACTGTTCTTTTTCAGGCAGTTTTATTTGGTTATAAAATACTTAACACAGAATTGACCATTGAATAATTTCATTTTTAAGCTAGTGTGAGGTCAAACATTTCTCTTCTAATTGTCCCTGATGTGTGATATTTTTAATGGGTTAAGGCAGCCGTATTTAAATGTGTGTTTACTATATGTAAAAATATAGAAAATGTTTACTTGGCTTCAGAAGTGAAGGTAAATAGTTATATTCTTAACACATAACCTATTTGTGTTGTTAAATCAGTTATTTATAACTGAGGGTAGTTAGAATTTCCAGAGCCCTTGATTTAGATTACCTTTTAAAACTCCTGTTTACATGATAGAATTGCTATTTGGAATAGCTAGTGTATAGTTATGGAAATTCAATTTTTATTCTATTGAAGTAGTATCTGTGGAGATATAATCTTGTAGAATATAAAAAATATCACTAATGATCAGAAATTTTGTCCAAAAAGTTATATTTATCAAATAAGGTTTAATTAAATTTTCATCACCAGTAACAGCTACTATTAACATTTTAGTTTATTTTTACACAGATTATTCTTGTTCGGTTAACCATATGTAATATCTATTTTTAATGTCTATAATAGCATTTTTGTGACCTGCTTTTTTGGGGTGCTTACAATAGTGGGGCTTTCTAAATTACATAAAATTACTAATGCTAAATAACTGCTTAGTATCTCTTTTTATGACTACAGTATGATTAAATCTGTCCTCCAACATCATTAAGATTTTGTCCATATTTCCACTAGGAAATAGCACTTTCTTAAGTTTTATAAGTAATAAGCATCTGGAAATCTACATCCATGAATCTTTTCTTTGTACTCTTTATTAGTAGCTTCCCTGTATTTATCGCTATTTGCAGAGTACTATACCGGTCTTTTTCTATATTGGAAAAGACAACAACTTAGGGGGTTTGTTTCCTTTATAGAAAAACAGTGATTAAAAAAAAAAAAAAAAACTTGCCCAGTGTCATGTTGTATGAGATGTGAATTTGATCTAGGTTTGATCTCACAGTTTGTGTTTATTTCTCTCTGTAGTATACCCTATCTATACCTTTTATTAGAGATTCATTTTATTTATGTCTATTAGAGAATATTTATGGAGTTTTGGCATTGAACTCGCTTGTGACAAACCTGATAGTCACAGGTTAAAGCAAAGTAATATAATGCTTTTTTGTATTCAGATCAACCAGTAAAATCTTCACCTTCACAGATTACCCCCAACAGTAGTCTGTTAGCTCACAGGTGTTGAATTGGCTGGTAAGGCAGGTAATTGTATAAGTGAGTATAATTTACTTGTGAACAAATCATTGCCTTGTGGAGAGTGAGGTTGGTAGCATTTTTGTACAGGAAAGATGTTCTTTTAGAATATTAAAAAATTTGTTTCATGACTGACTTCAAAAGAGGTGGCATTACTTTCTCTTCCTCTCACTTCTGCCAGATCTGATCCGTATTGGTTTATGTCTTACGCAAGTGGTGTTTCTAGTACTAAGTCTGAGGTTTGCATATCGTGTCGTTGGAACTGGGGGCATACATACATAAATGTTTGGGGCCATGGGTCATTGTCAACATAGCAAATTATTTCCATTAAAATGGTTCTGTAAGTAAGTGAACACTGAAGCGAAAGGCTTTCTGGGGGAAAGATAGTTGAAATCAATGTGACATAATAGCATTGATTGCAGAAATGGGAGCTTTGTCACTTTCGAAGTCAACTTTCATCCCATAGGATTATTCATAGTTCTGTTAGCTTTATTTTGGCTTTCTTACATTAGGTAACTGTTCTTGAAAGCTTTAATATTTAAAAATAAGAACCAACTTTACTTTTCAAAAGATTATTTCTGCTTTTAATTCCATGGGAGCTTTCGCTATTGTGTTAAAATTCCAAATGGCCATTAGAGCACCAAAGATCACTTTTTTTTTGAGAGACTCTTCATTCGCTTACAAAGAGGAGTGGCACTGAATTGTCCTTAGTTGATACTGTTTTTTGAAATTACATAGTTTTTGTATTCATTATGGAGCAGAAATTAAAAGCCATAAAAATTATATTCCCACTAGCCAGGATATTCGTTGTTAGTATCACGTTTATAGTCAGAGTTTTCTAATATATATTTGTATTTGTGTATGTGTTTATAGCCTCCTGACTCGAGGGTCGTGTGTTTTCATGTTACGGTGCTTTTACTTTGCAGTGTGTCTTCACTGAGTGTCTGCAGTTCGTATAGCATTCTCTCCTCCTCTTCCTCTTGCAGGAGAACTGTAGTTAAGTTGAGGGTCTCTCAGAAGGCAGGAAGTAGGTGTCTCCTACGTCTGTCTTGGTAGTGAGCAAGCCACTTCTGATTTTCATAGAAACTTAGATTTGTGCTTTTTAGTAGAAATCATGTATCAGTTAAATAAAGGATAGTTATATTTTAAAGATTTGAATAAAATAAAGATGTATTTGATTATTTCATTAATTGCAGCATTCAACGGAATGTGTCAGATTGAATCCTCTGAATGACAGCAGCCTTGACTTGTCTATGGACAGTGATAACAGCATGTCTGTGCCTTCACCTACGAGTGCTATGAAGACCAGTCCATTGAACAGTTCTGGCAGCTCTCAGGGGTAAGGAAAAGGGCATGCAAGTGAAGTGATTGTTTATTCAACGTGTGTCAGATACATTCTCTTGTTAAAGTCATTTATTAAGAATACAATTTTCAGTCAGTCGTCTACATTTTTTTAAATAGCAGTTTAACTTTTAGTTATGGGGAAAGTAACTTAATTTTGCTCTTGTGTCATTCTATTTTTTGGGATAGATAGGTCTTTATTTAGTCAGCTATGACTAAACATTAGCACCACAAGTCCTCCCATTTTGTGTAGTGACATCTCCTGCCTGTAGACTGAGCTGTATGGCTAAGGAGAATAGGTAAGAGGGGCGAAACCACCTTTTGTCCTGGAACTGCTTGTACTGGTGTAGCAGGGAAATACATTTGTAAAAATACTAGGTATTTTCTAAGAAAGAATGTTTTTAATTAGAGGAACCTTTTGTTGAAGAATTGTCTATAAAAACATTTATTTTTTTTAAAGATTTATTTATTTATACATATAAGCTGGGGTACAGGCCAGAGGTGTGGGGCAGTGAGAGGGTTCACCAGAGACAGAGTGGGGAGCAGAACAGGCAGATCAGAAATACACTGCTGAGGGGAGCGGCGGGCGAGGCAGGAGAGGTCTGCCGCACCATGTGGGATTATCCCCTGCCGGGCATCGAACTCGCATCGCTGCTGCTGCTGCTGACAACTCCACAGTGCAGTGCTTAGCCACTGCGCCACCAGGGAGGCCCTATAAAAACATTTAAAGCAGCTAAAACTTCCTATTGGAAGACTCTGGTGTTAAAAAAAAAAAAAAAAAAAAACTTAGAACATAAAAATGCTTATGTTTAGTTTCTATAAATCTTACGTTGTTTTCAAAGGAAGCTGTTTACGGCAGACTTCTGGGCTGCTGCTCCTCAAACTGTGGTGGTTGTGCTGACCACATTGGTGATGGATGTGTTGAGACTTAAACCCTGAACATTTTTGTGAACATGTTCTATTTCAGTTGCTACAAAACAGGCTCTAAAATTGCATCGTTACAGTGTATTCAGTGACAAAGGCCCAGGTTAGGCTGAATCTCTGGGGAGAGTGAAGCGGGAAGCGTCCGGGCAGCGACTGGGCTCCTCGGACTTCGAGCACGTGATGTGTTTTTGGACTGATCATGCGTAATTGAAGGCTTAAGCATGAACATCTAAATCTTGTCATTTTAAAAACAATTATCTGTTTAGAGAGGGTTAACTTTCAGATTTTATTTTTAATGGAATTTTTTTTAGTGAAAGAAGCAGATAATTTTAATAAGAATTTTAGGATTTATGAAAGCCTCTGTGTTCTTTGAGTTTGTGCACGTGTGTATAAAGCAAGCGTGCACGCCATCACTCAGAAGTTTAACACAAGTTTCTCGAAACCGTATTAGACAACTTGTGTAAATAGCATTTTTGCATTTTAAGTTGCACTGTATATTTGTCCAACACATACTGAGTATTTTTTACATACTAGCCTTTTTGCTAGCTATTTTGTGTTTTCTTCTGCATCTGTGGTTGTTCTCTAGCAAGCTCTCCCGTTCAGTCATTAGGCTTATACCCTTCCGGATTCTTGTCATCAGTCCTCATCTCCCCTGCATAGTCTCCTTGGGGTGTGGTTTTCACCTGCGCTTTTTGACTTCATTCACGTCTGTGCACTAGTTATCATGAGAGCTTTAACCAGCCGCCTGCCCTGGAGTTGCACGTGTCAGGTACGTGCCAAGTATCACACCCTGTCGTGCTGGCCCCTCTGTCACGGCATCGACCAGCTGCAGAGCATGAGCCGTAGCTGAGGGGGAGAGAGTAACCATGGAGTATTTTTCTGCCCTCCTTCTGTGAAGAAGTAATATTAATGAGTTATTTAAATGCTGAGTATAGGATTTATTTGAGACAGAAACATTGAAGAGATAAGAGGGATCATTTGAGTTTCCCGAAATAACAGGTGGGAGTGGAATCCAGAACATAGCAGACTTGGGCTTTGAGAGACTGGTGTTTATCTGGGCCGTTGGGTCGGCGGTTAGATTTTGTATGGAGGAATCTGTTTCTCAGGCCATTTTCTTGCTTACAGCTTTTGGTAGGATTTTCTTATACCCCAAGTTAGAAAAGGACAGTTGTTTTTTTTTAAATTCTATTCAGTGTGGTAGTAAGTAGCTCTATATGTGACAGTTTAATATTAAATAAAACGAAGCATTCAATTTCTATCTGTTTCAGATGCAGAGTATTTGTATAGTAGTTACCATAGTGGTTAGCGCAAATACAGGACATTTACAGTGTTAAAATTCTTATGAACAGCACAGCTTTTTGATTGTTGGTTATATTTTATCAAATGAAGTCAGTTATCTATACGTGTGAGAATTAAAATTAATCACTTTATAAAATCTTCACATATTAAAATTTTGTTAATGAATTTTATAATTTTTTTGCTTTTTTACTTTCTTTTTTTAGCAGAAACAGTCCTGTTCCAGCTGTAACAGCAGCATCTGTGACCAACATACAGGCTACTGAAGTTTCTGTGCCACAAGGAAATTCCAGTGAAAGCTCAGGGGGTAAGATTATTTGACAGATTGAGAATCCTAGATTGAATTTTAATTTGGTTTTAGCCTTCATTTTAAAAGATTTTTTGGTGGTGGTGGTGATAAAAATTTGAATTCAATTTGTTAATGCCATTTTACTTGGCAAGTAAAATTACCAGTGAAATTAAATTCATAAATATGAAGCTTCACTTGTAGCTTAGTGTTCACATGATTTAATCTTTTCATATTTATGTGCTTACCACTCAGGTACATCGAGTGAAAGCATTCCTCAAACTGCCACACAGCCAGCCATTTCACCACCACCAAAGCCTACGGTCTCCAGAGTTGTTTCTTCAACACGTCTGGTAAACCCACCACCTAGACCTTCAGGAAATGCAGCAACAAAAATACCTAACTCTACAGTAGGAGTCAAGAGGACAGCCTCACCTCATAAAGAAGAGAGTCCCAAGAAAACCAAAACAGAAGAGGTATCTATGTATTAGTTAGCTGTGGGTATACCAGCTTGCCAATCTTAAGACTTAGTGATAGAAAATTGAGAAGGAACAAGAAGGAATGCTTTCCGAAAATGTGAAGTTGTGTTTTAGTGCCATAGTTTCTCCTCACCCTCTCGGTCATTACCTCTTCCCCATAAAGCTGAGCCTCTCGTTTAAACTTTTATAGCATGTCTGTTCTGTAGCACAGTTTAGTGTAGCTGTAATATGCTGTCTTTATTATTCTCTCATGATTCTGTCTTTTATGTCTAGTGATTCTTTTGACAGCTCCTTTTAACGAAGTTTTTTCCTTCTGTGATCCAAGAGGAGTTTTGGAGTTTCTGGATTTACATGGTATTATTGGATGATTTAATACAAGAGATTCTCAGGGAATTTTTACTGAATGATTGGCCAAGTTGCAAAGTCAGATTAGTTTGGGGAGTTTGAATGATTATTTTCTCCAACGTTCAGGAGAATTTTTCTAGTAATACTTTAGCTTTTTATAAAAGTGCCTGATTTAACTTGTCAGAGTCAAATAGTTTTAGGAAAAGTATTAAAAGTAGATGTTGGTTTTTGGTGTGTCTTAAAATAGAAGTAGCCTTGTTACACAATCTCATCGCTCTCTGGAGCCCCCCACATGTTGTTTCCTGAGACCTGCTTCATTGACCTGGAGAGGAGAGTCCCAAACCACCAATTTCCTGGTGAATTTTGGCCGGTAATTTGTTTTTTCAGGAACTTGTCACACCAGCATGTCTTTAGAATGGGGGGAAGAACTAAGGTTTTTTCAGGGAGTGCTTTGATCCTAATGGTGAAAAATTTCTCTTCCTGGTGTTTGTTACCCTAGTTTTTTTCTGAAACCTTTTTGTTTGGATTTTATTGGAAATGGTCACCATTAAGTAAAATGAACTTTGTCACTCTGATGATGCTAAATGAGAATGAAAAAATGGGTGTAATGTATCTTTATAAGATATATTCTGAAAACCCAACTCTGTGTGTCTGTAATTATCTCTTAGGACAGTGATTTTTCAGCCTCGGTTGTACATCAGAATCACTTTAAAAATAAATTTTTTTTTTTATAATAGATTTTTAGGATTTCTTCCAGGTGTGCAGAATCAGAATCTTCAGGAGTTAGGCTTGGGATTCTTAGTGAACTCATGTTGCTCCCTAATTGTGTAGTACAGTAGCCTGAGAGCCTGTCAGCCTAGGTATAACTCCACATTCTCTTTGCTTGGAGTTGTCAGAGCATTTCAGAAATCACATTTCTCTTTACTGGAGTAAATGTGAGCTTAACTGTAGGTGCCAGTCAGCCTGTGTCCTTAACATTAATGGATGAATTTTTTTAATAGGCCTGAGAGCCCTGACTAAATATGTACCAACACAATTCTTGTAATTTTGTTTGCATTTACTTTGTATAGAATAATGCTTGTTTCCTGTCTGTAGTTTAGAGAGGCAATAGGAATTAAAGTCAGTGTGGAAAATTTAAAATACAAGCATATGTAAAGGAAATCACTTCATGTCCCCATATGTACCGTCATCCAGCTGCAGTTGCCATGCACTCAGCCACTTCTTCACACTACTTCTTTCTGCCTTTTCCATTTTCTTTGCATTTCCCCTTTGCATTAGGTGCCAAATCCAGACATCCTCATTTCATTAGTATCTTAAAAACCATGTATCTAAAAACATGATTACAAAAACCAGAGCATAAACAAAATAATCTTAAACAATTTAGAAAAGTGAACAGTTTTTTAAGATCAAATGTCTAGTCAGTGCTAAAATGTCCCTGGTGGTGTCTATTTTTTTTAAACAGTCTATTTGTTTAAATCTGGAACTAAATAAGACCCCTTTGTAGCAATTGATGTCTTGCTGTCCTTTAAAACAACCTCCTTTTTTTCATGCACTTTTTCTATATAGTTTTGCACAGTCTGGCTTTTGCTTATGGCAGTTGCATGGAATTGACTAATAAAAATCAGAATTTTAAGATAAAGAAGAGAAATTAGGATCTTTGTTTATTATTTCATAGGCTGATCTCCTCATTTCCCAGAAGAGGAACTTGAGATCCAGTGACTTTCCCATTTATACAATTATAAAGTCAGAGCCAGGATTAGAACTCAGGCCTAAATTTCACAGTGCTAAAGTTGAAGAAGATTCTTAAAGTATTTAATTTTGTAAGCTCTCCTAAATAAGGTCTTTTATTCTCTCTTAATGGTAATGATGCTAGCAATTTTGGCAAACCAGAAAGAAACACTGGTCCTAATCAGTTACTACTACATCAGTAGACATGAGGGTTTTATCTGTTCTCAGGTGGTTTTGGTTTTGCTTAATTTGAATCCTACACAAAAGCTTTTGAAATACATACAAACGGTAGGAATGTAAGATAAACTAGGAAAAAAACGTTTGCCCCTTCATATGGATTAAGTGGCTAATGATATTTATATATGTGGTTTAAAATTATATATATATTTGAGAACTTTTTATGGGAAATTTCAATCATGTGCAAAAGTATAGCCAACAGTCCTGTTTGCATCACTTAGCTTCAGCAGTTATAATGCAGGCCAACCTCGCGTCAGCTACACACCAACCCCCTTCCCCATGGTTATGAAGCAAATCCCAGGCATATTATTTCAGTCATATTTGATTATGTATCTAAAAATAACAGATTTCTGAAAAATACAATTAAAGTATATTATCACCACATACATTTTTGTGTGTATACACACATTAGTGTATTTACCAATATTAATAATTCCATAGTGTCACATATCCACTCTGTGCTGAAATTTGCCATGTTGTGATTCAGATTCTTTAAAATTTTGTATGTTCCCAGGATATAAATAACGGTCCTTAACTGGAATTAATGTTGCTATTAAATCTGCTCTAATCTATAAGTTAGGGTATGGTTTCTGTTTTATTTTAAAGCAACATTTAAGGTTAAATTTTAGTTCTGCTTTTAGTAAATAAAGCAGAGAAATTAGTGTCAGAGTTGTTTTTCTTAAGAAAGTGATGTTTATTGTAAATCACTATAGGAATGGGAAAGTACAGCAATTTTTGGCTCCTTCCCCCCTTTTTACCAAAAGTGAGTTATTTTTAATGGGATTATAATTAAAATATTAAGACTCGAGGAGATTTTCTTGAACTTCCTGTTCATGATTTTAATGTGTGTTATTTAGCAGGAGGATTTTGTGGCTAAGTTTGGGAAAGTTACAGGTATTTTTTTAATAGAACTTTCTATAACCTTTAATGTACCAATGTGTGTGGAAACTTGGGGTGGGGGGGTGTCATAGTAGTCCTAAGTTCCTGTACTGTTTGACTAAGGAACATTTTTTGTGCTCTTATAAAAATATTCTATGAACTTATAGTGGTGTGGGAAATGGTAATCATCAGCATAACATCTTTCCTCATGTTCCTTTTAATTTTGATAGTTACTAAAGCCAAATTGAATTGGTTAACGTGAAAAAGAAAATCTTATCTTAAGGCTCTCCTTTATCTAATTTTTAAAAAAATTATAAATTAAAGCCTTGATTGGCAAATAATCTAAATTTTTCATTTTAGAGAATAAAGCTTTTTTTTTTAAAAACAGGATGAAACAAGTGAAGATGCTAACTGTCTTGCTTTGAGTGGACATGATAAAACAGAAACAAAGGTATACTAATTTAGCCTTGGGATACATGCACAATATTAAAAGTACAGAAGATGTGCTCTAGAATTGTCTCTGGAATATTGTACTGTATTTTGTTCTGTAGGTTTTAGATTGTCTTCAGTATTATTTTTAGAGAAGTGTTTGTCCCTTTTTAATGTTACTTAAAATGCTGAAATTGAGTTCCTCAAGTGTTCCTTCCGCAGTAAGGGTAATGTGGGGGACACTGACTAGAATAGTGGCGTGGGAAGTGCTTGCACCTTTGAAAGAACATGAGCTGAAAAGAGAAAGTATAGACTTGATCAATCACATTATCAAAGAAAATCAAAAGTAATTGAGATTGGTGGGGTTGGGAAGGGGTGTGAGGAGTGCCATGTTATTTTCCATTTGGAAATAGTGAAAAACTCATAGAAGGAAGATGTAGTATTTGAGATAGTTCTAGAAGCTAGATATGTAGGGGTTTTGCCAGTCCAAGATCAAAAGGTCATCGCACTATTGGGGTGTGTATGTTATGTTCAGAGAACCAGTTTTTGATAGCTTCTGACTAGAATCTGGGATGCATAGAGATCGAAGCAAGGTAGATTGGGTGGGAAACTGATCTTAACTTTTTGAGTGTCATTTTATCAGAAATTGACAAATTTATTTGATTCCCTTCAGATTACGCAAATTCTCATGATATATATATATATATTTGGTATCTATAGATTTTGTTTGTGTGTACCTACCGATATCTTTTGCTTTCAAATCTACTCAATCTGTAAATCAGGAAAAATTGTTCATGTCATTATTCTACAGAATAATGTTAGTAGCTGCGTACAGTGCAATCTTAAAGCTGTTAACCATATTTTATTCAACCAGCTCTGTGCTGTTAGCAATTGTTTCCATTAAAAAAAGAAAGTTGCTCTATGCTACTTCAGTATTAATTGTAGATAAAGTCCTGCCATCTATTATATGTTTGTTTCATTAGGATAACTTAATGAAAGGGGAATTACTATGGAAAACTTCATATTTGGTCAAGTTGTGCTCCACAAAGACCACACTTAATTCCATTTCTACTCCTTACCCCCTATTTACAAAGTTGGTATTTTATTGTTTTTTTTTTAATTGTATATATTGTTTAATGGGAACTGAAAATGTTCGGTTTATTTTCATTTATCTGCACATACGTGTGTGTATTACTGCTTTTGTGTTGTGATTTTTAAAAAGTTGAGAGCAGTGGGATTACATGGTTCACCCGTTATTTTCCAGTTGTCCTTAAAATAGAATCAGTGCATTGATTATTGATGACATGAAGAGACACCATAAGGAAGGAGAAATGTTTTAGAGAAATTCTGTTTTTAATTAAAGGCAGGCATGGGAGCAAGATTTATGCTTTGGGGTAATTTTATTTATTATTGGACGGGTTTTGTTTTTTTTCACATAGCTAAGAGCTTGGGTTTTTATTCTGTTAATTGTTGCCTGGGCAACATTTTACAATGTGCCTGTACATGTCTTTAGTCTTTGTTCGCTTGAAACATCTCTGTTGGGTTGGTTGGGAAGTCGTTAGATATTTTGAAACTCACAGGTTATAAGTAGGCAAGAGGAAGCGTGTGCCTCCGAGTGGTGTGACCGCCTGCTCTGAGGCTTGAGACGCGGCTTTATAATGTAGCTGCAGTTTTCTCTTGATCCCTCCTGTCTTCCAGTTTGTCTCCTCATTAGCCACCAAACCCAGTTTTGTTCTTTTATTCTTTTTTAAGTCTCTTTCCTCCCCCATCCTCTTTGTCTCACAGGAACAACTTGATACAGAGACAAGTACAACTCAATCAGAAACTATTCAGACAGCGGCTTCTCTGTTGGCCTCTCAGGTACTAAGTACAAAAAGCAAGGAGAGTTTTATAAATGTTCTTAAGATTAGTGTGATTATAATGAATTAATATATATATGTAGAAGACTATTAAAATTATCTTTGTTAAAGTAATTACTTGCTAGCCTACGAATGCATTTATTGTAGTTTAAAGGCGAGACCTGGGACTGAGGGAAGCTGTTCTTTTTGCCGTGAAGCTGCTAACATCCCCTTTTATAGTATTGGTATTACAAATCATTTAAATCCTCACTAGTCACATTACAATATAGAAGTCTTATTTATAGGTCAGAGAGTGATATTTAGATTATGACACAGCTAGAAATTCTCGGGTTTTTTCAAGGTTAAGATGATTGTATTTTTAAACTGTTTCTGTTTGACTTTTCACCTCTTATTTTCAATGATAATTTTATGTAACCCATAGTTCTTTCGGATAATCTTCAGTTTGCCTCGAAATTCTGCTTGTGACAATTCTTTGCATTCAGGAGGCTCCTGGAATCTTTTTTCTTTGATTTGTGATTTTTTTTTTTTTTTATGAAATAATTTTTTTTAAATCTTTTCAAATTGAGTAAACTCTAGAGTCTAGGTCAAACTGACACCAAATGTATTTTCTTAAGTAACAGATATAAGCGGTTAACATCTGTACATAATGGAGATAACCACCCCGGATAGGGACACTGCAGCACGCAGAAGCGCATTTTGCTGCTTTGAGCTTCAGTTACTTAAATGTATTTTAAGAGGTGTTCTGCTGGCTTTTACCTGTCAGAGTCCCTAACGATACAAATGTTATGTCTACTTTCTGGGGTGTCTTTTGTTTCCATAATCTTTATCTCAAAATTTGGGGAGCTAGAGTGTGCTTGCTATTGACACGTGGACAGACTTGGTTTACCGAACTTCACTGTCCTGTGACTGCATGTTTTCGTTTGCCACGTAACCCTCTAGGGATCTGTTTTCATAGCTCATTCCTATAAGTGCTTAGTACACAAAGCCTTTTAGATATTTTTGAGTAAGTAGGATTGTCTTTTAGATTAAAGGATCCTAGAGTCATTGGAAGAAAACCCCCCCCAGTTACAAAAAGAATATTTTTATTGATTAAAAAATACACATCCCAATGTGTTGTCATAGAAGGGACATGTTATTTCTGGGAAGGTGATTAAAATGATGTGCCTGGTCTAACAAAGAATATTATTTGGAGATACCTTTGGCTTGCAGTTAGGTTTGAGACCATTTAGATCTTTGTAGTCGAGATGATAGGATTTTGGGATTTGCTTCAGAATGATCTCAGCGTAAAGGGAGGAGGACAGGGGACTGCTTTTGTTTGGCAGTTGAAACCCAGGCAGGGACAACACAGGGACTCATGATACAGTGCTCTCTATTTCTGTGTATGTTTGGAATTTTCCATAATAAACTATTTTAAAAATTCATGGTTTTGAATGTTAAAAGGGAACTTGATTTCAGTCTGTTTTCAATATAAATAAAGCTTCCCTAAAATATAAAGTAATTAACTTATCACTCAGTTGGGTAGATCGTAGTTTTATGATTTCTTTCATCAGAAAGTAATTTACTGATAACTGCTTCTGTCTAAGGTGAACTTTTAGTTTTCTCCCACATGGGGGTGCTACAATACCAGCTAATAATGGCAACTGTTAGTGTTATTTCAAGTAAATAAAACTTAACATGGACTTAGTAATAGGATGGGTGCTTTTTAGTACAGTGTTTTTATAAAACAAAGTATTTGAACTAATTAAGCGTTTTCTATATATTGCTAAAAAATTCTTATTTGAAAATTTCTGCAAGTATAGAACAAATCATTTTAATAATCATGTTATTCACTCCATTTTGAGAACATTTTACATTATTTCTCTTTAAAATTTTACTACTGCTTATGGTAAGATCCCACCCATTTCTTAGGAAGTAATTCTTATTGTTACGTTTCGGAGCTTTGAACAACATTGTATTCTTTGCTTTCATTCTCAGAAAACATCCAGTACAGACCTTTCTGATATCCCCGCTCTCCCTGCAAATCCTATTCCTGTTATCAAGAATTCAATAAAACTGAGATTGAATCGGTAAAAACCACCTCAGGGGTCCATAAACAATATCTGCCAACTCAACCTGTTGTCTTCAAATGCTAAAAAAGGAGAATGGAGGGTACAAGACTAGACATGACTGAAAATGGATTTAGGGGCTTCTTCTTCTTTTTTTTTTTCCCTTTAAATTTTGTGACCTCCCTCACTGGGCTAATCCGCACGTGATGGGAAGCCCAGGTTAGTGTGTGAAGCCAGGAGCACTGTTATTATTGTGTTAGCGACAGCTGTATTAACTATTTCAAAAAATTACTGCCTTGAAAACAAACAAAAAAACCAACCTCAAGCTATATTTGTATCCATAATTGACATCTGAATTGGGTTTATGTTTGATGCATTGTTTAGAAAATTTGCAATACAAACTGGCATAAAAATTCCTTATTCTGATGATGCACTTTTATGTATTTTTTATTAGAAAGTAGAACTAATTTTAGATTTTCAGCTTGATGGATTTTCATTTTTTTCGTAAGGAAATTTCTTTACCATTAGTCTTCACATTGGATGCCATTGTGCAGTGGTGTTCTGTTAAACTACAGAGAAAGGATAAGCATGCAGCTGGCTCCGTCCCTGTGAGGTAGCTGCAACCCGTAAAAATGAAATGTCAGCTCTCGGATATATATTTGACATTGAAATAATAATTAGGAAATACTTGCTTTTGATGGGGTCGTGATTAAGAAATGATATATTGGTTTTATTTATAGAGTTTTAGAGTGCATACAAATCAGTGATCAGCCAGCAAATACTTTTCTTTGAGCTTATTAAATAAAGCTCCCTATTCTTTTGCCTTCAATCTGTTGTCTTCGAAATAAGCAAAGCTGTTTGCTTCTTCCCCTTCTCTTTTTTTCCTCCTCGCTTGTATGCATAACTCGCTTGTATGCATAAGGTAAGACTTACTTCATAAAAAACAAAATGCCAGTATTTTCTTAAGCCATGATGTGAAACCCAGTGACCGTGCAGCTGCATGGTACTGACACGAAATTTTGGTCCCATGGCTGAAACTTTAGGTGACTAAAAGTAATGCCTGTGAAACATGATAACTCTTGGGTAGCCATTTGATCTCTAAATACGAGGAATTTTGTACACTCCACAGAACTCCTGTCTATATAGTAAGGTTGATTTTTCAACTTTAAATGTGGACAAAAAGGCATTTTCTCCAAGAATTTTAAACTAATTTTTTTAGGTGGATGACCAAAATTTGTCTGTAAATTTTACATGTAGAAACATTTTAAAGATCATCTCTAGCAAGCACTTGACATCTAGTCAGCTCTCTACTCCTTTTTTTTTTTTTTTTTTTGGTTTTTGTTTTATCCTGTCAATAGATTAGGAACTCCATTCTTCAAAGAAAACACTTCCTCATAGCTAAGCAGCAGACATCCATCTTTAGGAAGTACGAGGGATGCCAGATGTGGAGAACTCACTCTTAATCTGGACGAAGCAGACCTAACAGATTGTTCTGACGAGCATGTTTTTGACGCCTCCATTGTGCTCCGTTCTATCACATGTGCATTTTTCATGTTAAACTGCAATTACTTAAACTCTTCCCTATCCTTCAAAATTAATTTTCCAAAGTTGGAGTGTAGTCTTTCCCCCCTTAGGCTATGCATTAATTGAGGCTTTCTTTTCACCGTACGTTATGATGTCTAGTATACGATCTTCTACTTCCACATCTTTGCTCTGCACAGTCACCTTGCCCTTCCTCCCAGACACAAGGAGAACCACGGTCGTACTAACAGGTGAAGAGTACAAGGTGTCTGTGTGTTTGTGTAGCTTCAGAGTTAGATTGAAATTGCCAGGCACAGATTTAGTCTTGTCATTTTGTTTACACATTGGGGAAAAAAATTCAGTTTATTAAACGTTTCATGTAACTGCACCCAAGTTTTGCCAAGCTGGAAACTTGGACCTTTTCTGTGTAGTGACTTTTTAATTCTAGTTTTCATAACCTGGAGATCAGACTGTTGCTTTCGCATGATGTACGTAGTGTCTCATGACTGGAGTTTGCTTTGTTTTATAGTATCTGTACTCCTTGTATTTTTCAAGAGCTATTTTGTAAACAGATGATGTATTTCTCCATTGAAAACACAATAAAAAAAAAAACAGCACAATCCCACAGTTGGCTCATTTCTTTTGACTGACTTTCTCTTGGGGTTTTTTTTTTTTTTTTTCAGCAATCTTATTGGTTTTACTTCTATGTTTGTAGCATGGCTCTAAGAGAAGACTTGCAAAAGAATTTACCTTGGTTACATTTAGAAAAGATTTGTTTCTGGTTAATTTATTCTGTTAGCAGCAACCTAATAATTCATGTCTCACATAATCAGGTGTTTGTTTTTCATGTAATTGGTCCTTGGGCAAGAAACTATGAACATAGTTCCTGTTCATTTTCTTTCATCTGTCCCATCCTCTGAAATGCTCGCTCTGTGGGCAGCGCCAGCCCTCTTCTGTGGTCGTGTGGAGCGTGTAGATGGGGTGCCACCCGCATGCCCCTTTTTCAGAACTGTTGGTTCTCAAAGCACTTGGTGCTTCATCACTAACGTCAGCAGGTGGCGCTGTTGTTTTTCAGTGAATTTAGGGTCCTGTCTCACAACCACCCAGGACTCCTGTATTTCTCATTTTACTGAACCCAAATGAGGTACCGCTTTGCATAAACCCCCAAACATTCAACACTGCATATTTAACTTGTGGGTCAGGAGCGAGCTGCTCTGCTTGCAGCGGTCAGCTCTTGAGTATCGCTGTCTGAAGTGTTCTGAGTAGAGGGAGGGGCCTCTATATATACAATGCAGTATTCTAAGGGACGTGCAGTTGTGTGTATTTCATTCCCCAAATTCCAAATTCTATTTGTTTTACTGTATGTAGAAATACATCTCCAACATGGAATAACTTAGTAAAAGAAAATTTAATTTTGGAGCTGTTCAACAAAAAGGAAAATACTGTTAACAGTTACCTCGATAGCATTATTCACATCAACAGAATTGAACTTGCCATACTTTGTCTGCTCTGAAAGACTCCTAAACATGGGATTGGATATCACATTTGGAGTTTTACCATCTTTGTGACCTTTTGGCATTTCATGCATCTTGCTGAATTAGTAAAAGGATAATTGAAAGTAGTGTTGTGGCTCTGAGTATATTCTGGAATAAAGTTTGTATTTTTCTAATTAACACCTCTGTTTTTCTTTCCACACAGAAAAATGTTTTAGAGCTCTGCATAGTATTAATTCTGGCTGCACTCAAGGTGGCAATAAATGATCAGCAGCTTCAAGTAGTAATTGATATATGAAAGGATAAAGCGTTAATATACACAGAGTTGTAGACCAAGCCTTGGAAACATTAACTGTTAGTGCATTTAAATGTGTCTAAACAAAAAGATAAACTGTTTACCTAAAAAGGCATTGAATATTCCTTTGGATATACTTTTATGTATTTTAAATCAAATAAAAAAAACAGAACAAGGAAAATTAGTTGCCCTTTTAGCCTGAATTGTGGGTTTTCTTTTTTTTTTTTTTTTTCAAATCCTCTATTCCTTTTCTGTTAGCTTTTCTTCAAACCAGAATCAGTAATGGATGCTGTCAAACTTACATCTGAACTTGGTAAATAAAATATTGTCCATTCTGTAATAGACACAACTTTAGTCATAGAAACAAGTGGTGTGTTTAATTTTGTGTAATACCTTTTTATATTTGTAGGATCAGTTTATTCATGCTTTATACGTAATTTTAAAAATTCTTGAGATTTTTATATAGCTTTATTGGCATCAAGAAAGATGGCATCAGTATTTCTGAGCCATGTATTTCAGAAGTGATTGTATGTACTCGATTCTAGAAGTGATTACACATTTCTTGGGCAGTCATTCAACTTCTGCTTTTCTTCCTCAGAGACATGCTTTTGCCTCTGGGAAGGAACATCACTGCAGCTGATAAACCATACACGTTTTATTGAAAGGGATGGCATTTTCTAATCCATTTTACTTTTCTCCTCCCCAGTCCCTTTCTTCGAAAGGATAGAATTAAGCCACATTTAAGGCGCGCTCGTGCCTGTGTGAGAGGTGGTCACTTGCAGTAGTTGTTCATTTTCTCTTCAATTTCCTTTTTAAATGCTTCACTTTTCCAGGTAGCTAAAAACCGTATGTGCAGAAGACACAGTATTATTTAGTTTACAGAGTTTAACAATCAATTTAAAATCTTTAAGACATTCATGCTTTAATACTTCCACTAGCATGAAGGGAAATGTGTCTTTTGAAATGAGCACAACAGTCTGTGTGTGCTTTAAAGTTCTTGCTGTTATTTCTAAGGTACAGGATAGTGCCCTTAATCAAAATAGTTTCCTCCCGGCCACCAGCTTAGAGTTTTTGCTGGATGTGGTTTTTTTTTTTTTTTTGGTGGAAGGGGTGGATTTGTGTTAGCCCCTCCACACTCCCTCTTGCTGGGTCCCAGAATTGACCAGGGGAGACAAAGGGTGTGTTGGTCTTGTGTTGTATCGTGGAATAAACAATGAAGGGTCTAGAAGCCTCAGAGCCGACTCAGCCCAGCAGCTTGAACTTGCCACTGCCCCTGCTGCCTAAGAGGAGGTCCATTTTCACCAGAACACAGGAGACGCAGCACACAGCAGGATGTGTTATCTGGAACTATTTCAGTTCAGTTCCATAGTATCAGGGTCAAAAATTTTAGAAAAAACAGCTTCGCCTATAGTTAATATTTTAAACAGTTGCTTCAACAGATTGGAAATAGATTAAAGTGAAAACCATTAGGGGTAAATCCTGACCTGTTGTAGGCTTAAGTACTAGGCATGAGTATGAGGTAATTAGCAGCAAAAAGATAAGTAGTTTCTAATCTATGCACTGTGTTTCTCCAGTTGTATTCTGTGTGTTGGAAATACCTAGACAGCAAACTCGGCTTTTACTTACTAACTTGAATTTTTTTTTACTTCCTATTAGTGGTTACAATGGGATATTTTTTGTATGTGTGTCTTAATTCTCTTTAAAAATACCTCACAAGCCTTTTAGAAGCCTTTAATTAATTTGCAAGGTGCTATTTTTTGATCCAACAGATTTCATGTTTAAAATATGTATTTTGAATAATTAAAAAAAATGGTTTTATGGGTTCCTTACAGCTCATTGCAGACATTTATCTCGTTCTTGTGTGTTCTCTAATAATGTAGTATAACCTTAAAATCATGAAAAAAAGTTTTTGGTATAAAAACTTTATCTCTGGGGAGTAGATGATGTCACACTGCTCCTGAGTCCCTCTTTAGCCCTGTACACACACATAAGGTTATGTGGGTTCTTTTCCGACTGTGGGTCTAGAAAAGTGTGTATTTCAGTATAATAATGTAAAATGCCCCGACTTTGGGCCTGTTTCTTGTGGATGCCGTCTCTCTCTTGGCACGACACCCTCCTTACAAACTTTCACACTGTGTGGTGCCTGGTGCTGTGTGATTTCCAGAAATCTGGCACGAGAATTGGTCCTTGTTTGCGTTTTCTGACTGCAGTGGAGCTGTTAATAAAGAGATTGATGATAAAGTTGTTGAAAAGAGACAGTTGGGCAGAACTGCTCCCCATGAGTGACAGAGGGCATGGTCTGCCTTCACAGCCAAGAAAGCCGCCCCCCAGCAGAGAGCCGGCCGTGCCCAGACGCCGTGCCAGGACGGAGGCGGCGCTTGCCTGGACTGCTCGGCTACTCCAGCTTTTTCGTTTGGACTTGTTACATATTCCCATTTTTATCCTGAAATTTATGGAACACTCAAGACAAACGTATTATATTAGCAAGTAGGACACTTTCCAACTGTGAAAATAATTCCTGGTGCAAATTCTTAAAAACAATTCATTCCAATGTGGTTTAGTAGCACTTTTCTTTTGAAAATATTTTACTAGATTTTATAGACAACATCGGTGTCTTCTACACAGTCACCTCCTTCAGGTCTGACAGTGGTCAAGTCTGGCAGCTCCAAGAATGTCGATTGCCGAGAGTGCCGGTGTGTGGGATGTTGCTTTCCTTCGTGGTGAGGGTGTTCGCTGCTGGAGAGCGCAGTGGTTGGTGTTCGGGCAAGCTCCTCCGAGTTGCCCAGTAGAATGTGGGCGCTCTGCTACTCCAAAGATGCAGGTTTGTCATTTTAACACCAAGTGCACCTCCTTCACCTTAACTTGCTTGAATGTGAGACTATTTTGTTGGTCAGATTTCTTCTAAAAAAAAGGTTCTATCATTGTACATGTGTGGTGAAGGAACCCAAATGTGGACCCTTTTAATTTACTGATAATTAAAAGATCCTTAAAAACTCTTCTTGCTAGTATGATTTTTGCCAGCTGCCAGAACTGTTGAATTGCACTTTAGTTATATAATTATAATACTTTATAAATCACAAATCACAAAGCTTCAATTTAAATTTGTTCCTAAAAATCTCAAAAATTAGGAAGAACCTAATAAAACATTGAAGTTATTGTATCCATGACAGCCTCAACCATTTTTATGGAAGGAAAATTCCGTATTTCATCATTTTCAACGCTGGCCAGTATTTAAAGCCTTAGGTTGGGGGCCGCATTGGTTATGAGTCTCCTTCAGGGGTGAGCTCTGTCCGGGCTGCCTTTAGCGCGAAAACTTCAGATCAGCTTTCTGAGTAAATCCCTGAGCTGGGATGTTTGAGTGGGTCAAGGCTGGGACACGCCTGAGCTAGGGGACCTCGGCAGGTGGCTGGTGGCTCCCTTCGCCCTGGCTGCACAGTGTGGGAGCTGGACCGTGGTGGTCAGGCCACATCCCCCAGGGGAAGGGCTTATGGGAGTTAGGGAGTCACTCGTACTTGAGGGCTGTATCAGCTGTTAGGGTGCGTTTTGGAGGTTTGTGGTGAGCAGAAGCTGTTGCCAAGCTGGGGCTCTACTGACAACAGGGGTCAGAAGCAGCACAGGTGGACGCCAGCGGACCCCTCGGCAGTCCACGGTAGGGGAAGGCGGTAAACACCTGCCAGAGGCCATGTCCCCACGCTGTCTGTCTCCACATCTGTCTGACCTTAGTTTTCTATTGTGCATTGTTCTCACGGTGATTTGGGAAGGAATAAAATGCAACACCCAGCACCTGGTGTAGTGAGTGCTGGCATCCTTGGATTCAAGGGCCCGTGCTCAGGCCAGCTTTGTTCTCAGAGTCCTCTGGACCTCCCTAAAAGAATTTCATTGGGCATCTTCCCAGGTTGGCTTCTCAGGGTTCTAATTACAGACCTATAAACTAATCCCTACAAAATAGGATTGTGAACTGCGGTGGGTAGACGGACCACCATTAGCTTCCTCTTGGTTTTGTGGTGCTTTGATGAACTCTGGATTTGGCTGTCATTAAACAACGAAGTTGTAGGGAAGCTTGAGAATATTCATTTCCAGAAAGGCTTGGAATGGCTTAGACGTGAAGTGCTGTGAAAGATTTTTTTCAGAGGGTGATGCAATTGTGATAAAATAGTAAATGTATAATAGTAAGGTGAGGCTAGAAACCTGGAGAAAATAACGTAATTACCTTCTCGTTGAGCTGTTTGTAAGTTCTGCGCAGCCCTGGCCTTGTCGCTGGCTTTGTGGATTCTGCATTCCAGTGGAAGCTGATACTGTTTGTTACATTTTTAGTCACACAAATTAGTGGCTGAACCACAGAAGTTATCAAAACATTAATTCACAGTCATTTGGGAATTCTCACTTGTAAATTTTAGTTTGGTCACACAGCCGTCACAGAGCTTCCCTGAATGAGGGACCAGACATTACAGCGTGAGTGTGGCCGACTCGAGTGCCGGTCTGCATGAGGCCTGCTCTAATAGTTACCTCGGGGAGAAGCCAGGAGGGAGAGCCCCACCTGCTTGCTTAGGGCCGGATGGGACACAGGTCTGGGAGGGCGGGTCCCCATGGAGCGAGAGGAGAGCGAGGTTAAAGGAATTCTGTGGGACCGTCTGTGTCAGGTTTGGCACATGCTTGGAATGGTTTGCAGCAAAGCTCGCCGTGAAGGCGTCCCTGGTGACTGCCACTTTGCCATGTTAGTGGAACAGGAACATCAGGGAACCCCGTTTGTGAGTGGTGGTGAGAGGAATGCCTATTCTCAGGTCCGCTGCACTGGGGTCCAAGCACTTCTGCGTTCACCCAGAACACCCACTGGTCTTAAATCTGGGCTGTCATGTTCTCTGCTTGGGTGAGCTGAGGTGGGGGCGGTGACAAGAGGAGCTTTGGTCTAAGGTGAGGAACCTGGCATTGGAAAGAGGTTGCTTGGGCTTCTGCTCCAGTGCAGTTAGTGTCAGCTCTACCCGAGATGTACTCATGATGGTTTGTAAGTGACCGTTCAGCCAAATACGGCCAGCAGCTCAGTAGGAGTTTGGGCTCTGTATTGGGAGTGGCTTGAGCCTGCCCCACGGAGTGTGCCCAGGTAAGAGTGGGGAAGAGACAAGTTGGATCCCGCCAGCAGCAGCCTTTCTGCTTGAACGGTGCCGCCGTGCGCATCCGGTTTTGCGCGTGGGCCCCGACCGCGCGCTGTGTGGTGAGCTCCAAGACGCGCCTGGCCGGTCCGCGCTTAGGGGAGAGCCCACCCCCGGGCCTGGGGACCCCAGAGAGCCGTCGGACGCTTCCCGCTTCTGACTCATTCTCAGTGTCTGTTTCTAAAGAGCTGGGTTAGGCTTGATTTGGAGTCAGTGAGTGAGCAGCCCTGAAGGTGCACTGGGGAGGCCTAGCTGGGGGCCACCCTCTAAAGCCCAGAGCTGCCCTGATCCGAGGTGGGCAAGGCCAGAGCAGGGAGGCAAACCTCTCCCCCTTTTTAAAAAATGGGCTTGGGGTGGGGGCACACTTCATCAGAGAAGGCGCTTTCTGCCTTGGTGCCGAGACCAGCCCAGCGCTGGCTCTGAGGAGACGGGCCTGCCCCTGGCTGGGGGTCAAGCAGACAGTGGCCCTCCATGACTCCCGACGGGCTGGTGCCAGGCGGGCGTGGGCCGTGAACACGTCTGGCGAGGGGACGGGACAGCCTTTTGCGGGTGGGAGACTGGGGCGCTGGTGAAACGCGTGGCGCGGTCACACAGCGAGTTGGCGTCGGGGTCTGATGCAGCTTCGCTCTGAAGCTCTGCTGACAGGTGCGGCGACCACCCGCGCGCGCACGCAGCGAAGTGTTGGCGGGGCCTGCGTGGGCGCCTCCCGCGTCGCCTCTGGTTTCGGAACGGCCGAGGCGCGAGCTGCGTGGACGGCCCCCCGAGCAGGCCGCCTGCAGGCGAGGACGGACGAACAGATTTGCAAAGAAAGGCCCTGAGCGAAGTGACCAGGGAGGGCGGGGGGCGAGGTCCTCGCCGGCTCTGGCTAGTCTGGGCCGAGCTGACCCGTCCGATTCACGGTTAGCCATTGGGTTGCCTAAAACTTGCATTTTTTAAAAAGTGAACTTCCCTGATCAGGATGATTTTTTAATTTTTTAAGCCAATTAAGACAGAAGAGTCCCTGGAACAAGCGCTGAAACACTTTAAACTGCGCAGGAGCAGGGAAGTGCGAGCGACTGGGACCCGTGGGCGCTCAGGGCGCGCGCGACCCCCCGCGTCAGATCTGACGTGCTTGTTGCATAAATTTTTATTAAAAACAGAATTAAGGCAGAGGTACCTTTAGAGGAGTTAAATAAAAATACTTTGAGTTTTTTTTTAATGGGAGGTGAAAATAAAAATTGATGTCACGAGTGGTGGGGCTTCCGGCATGTGGTGGGCGACGAGGTAACTGGCAAACCGCGGCGTCTTGGGGCGTCCCTGGGCAAACACACTGCTGGGTGAGCTGGTTTGAGGCCAAGTTGATGCTATCTAGAATTAATTTTTTTCTGATTGTAATGGTAATACAGTTTCATTGTTACACTTGAGAAATAAAAATGTATAAAGGATAAAATAAAAATCCCCAATAATCTTACCCCTCAGAGGTAGTTTTTAATATCGCATGTATTTTGGCTTTCATACTTTCTTGTTCACATGGTTGAGACGAGGGTGAGCAGTTTCACACCGTAAGCTCCCCGCGCGGTGTCCAGACGGTTCGCAGGCCTGGCCCTGTGATGGTTGCAGACTCCCTGAAATTCTTGATTAAGGAGAGGGCCAGATCATGGGGTTTCGCTGCGATGAATGGCTGTGTGGAAAGGAAAGCCCTCTTGGTGCTTACAAAAACAGGTGTGTTCCCAAAGTCTCCCTTTAGCCTGTTCTTCCCCAGCTCCCTCCCCCGGCGTGCTGTGGAGGACGAGGTTCTGCCCCTCAGACCCCTTCCTCGCTCCTCCCTCCCTCTCTGGCCCAGGCTGTGGGGGTCCCAGGTGCTGACAGAGAGCGGGCAGCAGGGACAGCCGAGGGCCCAGGAGCCAGGTGCCGCGTGCCAGGATGCGGTGACATCTGCCTGCGCCGGGCAGCAGTAGGTCGGGCCTGGCTGAGTCCAAAGCCCAGGCCCTTTCTGTTTGAGACATGGGTACCCTGGTTCAGCAGTTGGGGGGCCGGGGGCAGGATATACGCGGGGAACAAAGCTGTCCTGCCGTTGTGAAAGCTCGTGGGCCCTAGGAGATGACGGTGGCGCACAAGACAGGAATACAGACGACTAGGAGGCTCCGAGGAGAAATACCCGGGGCTCGCAGGAGGCCCTTCCATAACCACAGGCCGGCAGTGTGTGAGGGAGGCGGAGCGGCGTGGCCACCAGGCACCTGGGCACTGGCTGAGAGCAGCCCCGGGGGGATGGCGGGTCTCCATAGCAGCTGGACATAGACATGGGGGGGGGCACAGCTCCCCCTGGGCTGCTCTGGGCTTCTTCCATTGCTCACGTCCTACTTCAGGCCCATACCCCATGATGGGCTGGTGTCCTCCCCGTGTCTTCCCTACAGACCCAGGGGAGGGGTGTGGCATGGTGTCCCAAGCCTGGGGAGCTGGGCATGAGCTCCAGGTGTGTGGAAGGAGGAAAAGAGCCTGCCCCCTCTGGCCGCTCAAACCTGCCCCAGCTGGGCAGCCCGTCCCGTGCTCACCCCCACTGACCCCTGAGGGTGGAGTTTAGAAAGCATCTTTGCTGTGAAGTCTTGACCGTTCATCCTGGGTGAGGCCCTGACAGCCCCAAACCACTCAGTGGCCGAGTCTTTTAGCCCTGGCCTTGCTTTGATGCCCCCCCATCCGCCCCGTAAACTGCGCTCTTGGAGAGCCGGGCCTCCGGAGTCCAGCTGCGTGCCCAGAGCCGCAGCCCGAACGTGGGTGGAAACGGTAGTTCAGGGAATGAAGGTCTCACCCGTTCCTGCCCTGAGGAGCCCCAAGGTTTGGGGGGTGGGGGGAGGCGCCCGCTAGTGTTTGCTTAGACTTGATGTTCTAGACACGGTGCTAAATGCCTGCTGGTTTCTATCTCACTGACGCAACAATCCTTTAAGCAGATAACAGTTCCTATTCTAAAGATGATGAAACTAATCACAGCAGTTAAAATACTTGAAACTGAGGCACAGCAGTCCCAGCCTTTCTAGATGATGGAGCCAAGTATTAGAGGGTGAGTCTAGAGGCCATGGACAAGGCACCTGGCCTTGCAAGGGGCACCGGTCAGCACCTCTGCATCTCACTCAACCCTCAGGACAGCCGGGCTGGGGTGGGGTGTGCCTGGCACCCAGGAATCCAGAGACGTCCCGTAAGCAGTTCAAGGGCACCGCCAGGAAGTGGTCAAGTCAGAATTCAACCCTCTGGCCCTTCCCAAGCCCCGGGGCTGGTGGTCAGGGGGCCTGTTTCTGCCTGTGCCTCTCCCACCGTGGAAGAGACACAATTCTTAGTATTGTTTATTTCCAGAATAACCCATCACGGAGCCCAGCTAAGGGGGATGAGGTTAACTCACAGGTTCTCCTAGATCTCAGGGGACATGGTCAAAGCCCTTCCTGGGACTAGGGCTGATTGCTGGTCCCCGGAAGGCTTCCAGGTCACCCCCTGCCTGGCAGTGGCAGGTGCTGTGGAGTCAGTGGCACAGGCTCAGCCAATCTGAGTGGAGAAGCCAGGGCGGCGCGGGGAGGGACTAGCCAGCGCCGGGAACTGCGGCTGTCACTTAATCGAGTGCCCCCAAATCCTTGGCCGGAGAAGACGGCATCACCGAATCCTCGCGTGATCTCCAATGGAGAGAGCGCCAGCAGCGTCCCACTCGGCCTGGGCAGTTTCTTGGGTCGCGGAGGGGGAAGGCGCGGGCGGTGAGGGGAGCCCACCTCCGCCCAGGGAGGAGCCTGCGCTGGGCTCGGCCTCTGCGCCTGGGAGCGGCCGCCCGCCGGGAAGGCTGCTGAGCGCCGGGGGGCCTCGGGCGAGCCCCGCGTGCGCAGAGCTGGGGCTTCGGGGCGCTCACGTCTCCGTCGTGGTGACATCCCGGCCAGGCTGTCCGCAGGGCTCTCGCCACGTTCTCCTGGACGCCTCCGACTCGGGAGAGCGCCCCCGCTACCGGCGACCAGGACCCCAGATACCGGCCCTTACCTGATCTCTCGCCTGTGAGGCGGCCTGAACTGCATTTTACAGATTAGGGAGCCGGTTGAGATAAGAGGTGTCCAGCTTGTAGGGTGCACGTGTCTAGCGGAGATAGCTACTTTGCTAATCGATTTGCTAATTGCGCTGGAGGGAGGGGGAGGGCTTTTTGAGATAGGCCCCTTTGAACAGGCCGCTGCGTTTCTCTGCCTCCATCCACCCAGCGTGGGGGACACTCCTCCCAGAAAACCCAAAGGAGGGACGTTGGGGACCAAAAGCGGGGTTAAGAGTGGGGCTGGCAGGCAGGTGCAAGTCGGGGTGAGTATGGGGGGGAAGACTGCCCAGAGCGAGGCGAGGTGGGGCTGGCCTAGCCCGGCCTGGTGTGGAGAGCGCGGATTCCGAGGGCTCAGGAGGGGTCCCTTCCACGCAGCTTTAGCACCCCTTGGGGGCGAGCCCCCCTCTTCACTGCTTGTTTCCCCCCCACCCCCCGCACTGCTCAGCAAACGAAGCCGCCTTGATAGGTCTCACGTTCTAAGGAGCTCCTGGATCTTTCTCTACCTGTATGCAGAGAATTAGCTGTATTTGCGCGTGAGCCCAAACTCCCCTAGTCTGGGTCTCAGCGCCATCTCCCCCAGCCCTTAGGCTGGGGCTCCAAGGTCCCTGTGGTGTTTTCTCCCCTGAAAACTGTGACTTGAGTAAGACTTGGTCTCTCCTGGCGTCCAGTGGCCGGTTTGCCCCCTCCCTGTCCTGCTCCACGCCACCCCTGGCAGGCTGTACCCGGCTCTCTTTGTTCGCTGGTTCTGGAATTCGAGGAGCTGGCCCCTCCTGGTTTCTCAGGGAGCGCCCTGATGAATACAGATACTGCCTTTTTTGCATATTAGCTCCGGTGCCAGTCTGAACCCAGCTGTGTGCAACGTAAGGTGAAATATAGATTCCCCCCACCTGGCCAAGGCTTCGCCACGCGGCTAATGGAAAAGCCTTCCAAGTGGGCCCAGGCCGCATATGCATGAGGCGTGCGCGGGGGCGGCGGAGGGCGCGTTCTTCTCTCCACCGCGTTGTGTTTTTGTGCTTCCTTGGGCGTCTCCCAGCGAGCAGGCCCTCCTGGCCAGGTAGCCCTGCACTGCCCCTGGGCGCCTGGAACTTGAGTCTGAACCAGCACCCACCTCCTGCGCACCCACTCTGCAGGGGCAGGGGCTTGCTTTGTCAGCAGCTGCCTCAGGGTCTTCTGCTGAAGGATAAAGACCAGCTCCTTTCCTGTGGCTGGAGACCCTGCCCATCTGCCCCCCCATTCTGCCTGCCCTCCAGCCGCACCCCCCCCCCAGGCCAGGCTTCTCACTGCCAGCCTTTGGGGGGGGGGACTCTTCCTTCTGCCCTCTCTCTGGCACCCCTGCAGGGGATGTGTCCCCACAGCCCAGAGGCACACACCTGCCCTGGACTCACGCTCTCGCCTGCTGGCCCTGCACACTGAACACAGCCCAAGCCGATGCGCCTTGACCTAACCCTTTCACCCCGCCCCCCTTAAAAAATTCAGTTTTAAAACTGGCTGGATCTTGCCACAGATGTATTTTGCAGAGGCTGAGTTAGGAAGGAGAGGCAATCGGACGGGGGTCTTCTGGGCACCTCTGATAAGTGGGGAGAGGGTTAGGGGAGGGCGCCAGGATTGTGTTGCTGTCGCCGCAGCCACCGCGGAGGCTCCCTGGGGGGAAGTGCCTCCGAACTCCCGTGGCAAGGGAGGGGACGCGGGCTGCCTGTCGGTCAGCGCTGGCTGGTCAGTGGAGGAGGTGGGCACCCCACCTTCTCCCCCCTGCCCTCCACCGCAGGGCCGGCCTCCAGGGCGCGCCCATCGTCTCTGCCACTCCTCCATGCGGATGGCTGGAGTAGCAGGGGGCTAAATCGAGTTTATATAGCTTCCCCTGTATATATTTAGAGATAAGAAGTTCATTTAGGGATTAGGGGCTGCTTCTTGTCTATGCATCATTAAGCTTGCCACATCTGCTCCTGAGCTAGCAATCAGCAGAATATTGAGAAAAGTTATAAAGAAATCTTTGCGTCGCTTCATTTTCCTTCCCAGCTCCCGGCGTCCGGCCCAGAATTTCTAGGTCCGTGGTGGACGCAGGCGGTGGGATCCTGACTCTGGACCTGGCGCTGGATTCGGAGCGGCGAGAGAAATCCCGCAACCACGCGGCCCTCTGCCCTGGGTGTGCGGGCTGGGCGGTGTGTGCGCGGAGGGGGCGGTGCCAGGAAGAGGGTGGGAGGGGCCGAGCAAGTGGGCGGGGCCTGGGGCTGGGCTGGAGGGTTATTGGGGCTTGGTGGTGGATATGGGGTGATACCTACATTTGAGGAGGTGTAAACCTTTAGCTTAAATACATAGGGCTGCGAACCAATGTTACCTCGATAAACATAATTTTTATTTATTTTTATTTTTAATGTATTTTTTATTTCTATCCCTTACATTACTGTGTGTCCCGTAGGTTACCCGCCACGGTTCAGACGTGAACCGTCACCACAGCCCCTTGGGCGCTCTCCCGCCCCCGCCCCTTAGAAGGTCTCTTATTTATGGTTGCCTGCTAGTTTTTGCTTTCGGATGAACATAATTTTAAAAAATAAAAGTAACACCTGAAAAAACAAAAGAAAGAGTAAGTTGTGTGTTTTCTCAAAGGAAGGGCCTTGGGGAAGCTGAGGGGCCGCGGGCAGCCTGCGAGGTCAGAGGCTGAAGGTCACTTAGGGACTTTTGGAGAGACCTGACCAACCAAGCTGCTCCTCCCCCCAGTCTCAGCCTGTCCCTCTATGAAGTGGGGGCGTCGCACTGCTCGGACCCCACTGACTGGTGGGGAGGGCCCCGGAGGACAGTGCTGCCCCCCAGGTTCCCCAGACCTGCTCCTGGGCCGCAGGCGCCCTGACCTTGACGGCCGGGTCGGAGGTGACTGGTGGAGGGGACGCTGGCTGAGGGCAGAGCCACGGCCTGGGTCCCTGGCTCCGGAGGCTCAGAGTTGGAAAGCAGGAGGGAACCGAGAGCCGAGTCTCCGCGCCCCTTCCCTGGAGACCCCGTCTGGTGGGGCGGGCGGCCAGGGGGTGACCAGAGGACCCCCAGCCCCTCCGGGGCGACTGTCCGGCAGGTGACATGTGGCTGGTTAAACTGCAGGTGTCACTGTTCGCCCTGGAATCGGGGCTCGGCTAGGCAGGCCCCGGGGCGCCCACAAAGGACCAGCCCGGCTCCTGGCCGGGGGGCCCAGTGAGTGGCAGCTCTGCCACGGAGCCTCTGAAGCAGCGCGGCATCGCCAGGTGAAGCAAAGATAATCGGACCCGGAAGGCAGTCAGCTGCGAGCAGGGGGCTCCGAGCTGGGGTGCTGGTGGGATCCCGGCCACCTCCGGGAGGGGGCGCGCTGGGGCTCGGGAGCTCAGCCAAAGCCCGGGGCTAGCGGGGTCACCCGGCCGGCAAGTGCGGAGTGCACGGTGCGGTCCGGCCGGCCTGGAGGACTTAGGGACCTCGGAGGACCCGTGGGAGGACGTGCCCCGAGCAGAAGCGGCCCAGCATGTTCCCCTATATCAGTGCACAGCCAGGAAGGGGAGCCCCAAGTAAAGGCAGGGTGTCCACGCTCGGTACCATGGTCCCCAAATGGTGGCATGCGCCCCTCGTATACACTGCCAACAGTCTAGTGACTCAGGATGAGAAAGGTCCCCTTTTAAAAGCTCTTTTTCCAAAAATGACCAGCTGGTGCTATTTTTCCCAGGAATTTACCCCAGAAACTACAGCCCCCGTCCCCTCTTGTTGAGGTGGGAACACCAGCCGCCACAGGTGCCCACAGGTGCCTGCACAGTCCTGGCGCCTGGGTCGATCTTGCAGTGGCCCCGGCAGCTCCACCGTCACTTCCTTTTGGGGGGCCATCGAGTCCCAACAGACCTTCCTCCATTTGTTTTGCCCCCCTTCATTTTACTTTTGCATTTCACTCTGGATTAAGAGCTGGAGGGGTGTCCCCAGATTCAGGGGCCCCCAGGGAAAGGGGGGGTCTGTCTCTGGGCTCCCTTCTCGTGATTTCTGCGCCTAGAGAACAAAAAGGGGCGGGGGTGTTGGGGCACAAGGGCAGAGACTATCCAGACCTTCAAAAAAAGCAGAAAAATGCATTTTTGAATAAGAATGGCCCGCGCTCTGTGACCCAGGGCAAGCGCAGATGTCTGTTTTCAAACTCAGACTCGTGAATTCTTATTAGGAGCCCTGACGCCTCCAACAGACGTGACATACTTGTAAGTGTGGGGGCCCCTCCCACGCCAGGTGGGGCCTTCCCAGCGCCGTTTCATCTTGGGAGGAGAAGAAAACACCAGAACCCATGGCCGGCGCGTCGGGTCTGTTTTCTTCAGTTCCTAAAGTGTTAAGGGAACCAGAGATAAAGGATTCCGCAGAACAGCAGCCGCGCCATCCTCCACAAAGATCTTTTTAGTGTCAACTTAAATGTACACAAATAGCGGATGATGATCTCTTTTATTGGACTAACATTTATCCAGTAATATCCACACACTTTTAAAACCATTGAGGCCTCCTCTTCAGGTGTTCATTTGAATAGAAATAGCTGAATGAGTGTTTTTATAATTGATCCCCTGAGAACTGAATGTCTAGTGCTGCATAACGAACATTTTCCCATTGCTGGGTTTTTTTTCCCCCAAATTGCCACTCTGCAAAATTAGGATTTTGTACAGTTTCGATAAGAGAATTAACCTCCCACGTGCCAAACTCCCTCGGATGAGGGACTTCCCCGGAGTAGGCCTGTGTGGGGTCAGCTCCCCCCCAGCCTCTCCTAGGGGCTCTGCGGCTTCTGTCGGTGGGAAACTCCCCAGCTGGGTGGGAGTGAGTGAGAGTGGGGGGCTGGGGGCGCTGGATGGGAGGAGGCGCCCATTCTGCTCCTGGCGCCCTGGAGCAGCTCCGGTCCTTCCCCTTTGTTCCCAGCAGGGCGCCTGGCCCCACCTGGAAGGCGGACCCTTCCCTCTCAGGCCTGCCTGGGGCCCGCCATGCAAGGACCAGAGGGAAACAGAGAGGAGGCTTCTTTTCTCCCCTTCAAGTGCTTTCTCAAGTGCTGTCAAGTGCTTTCTTTTTATGTTCATTCTAGTTTTGGGGTTATAATCATAATACATGCTCACTGTAGGAAATTAGAAAATGAAGGTAGAAATAGAAAGTTGAAAATAAATATTGCCCTAAATGCCACCCTTGGGGCTGGCAGCTCTCCTGTCTTCCCGCCCAGTCTTTCTCTCGGGGCGTGTATATTTAAATAAATGTATCCGTCAGATGCTGGTCAGCTGGTGGTGCGGCCGTGGTTCGTCCCCTCTTGCAGGATACGCAAAGCCCTCCCGCTCTGGAAGCATCGATTGTCAGCCTCGTTTCGGCTGCGCGCCAGTGTCAGGTGATTCTAGTTGAATGGATTTAATTACCCTTAGTGATGGACAGTGATGGGGGCTGCTTTTTGACGGTGAAAAAAGGAAATGTCCTTGGCCCCTCTGAAGGAAGCTTTTTTAAACCAGAGGGAGAAAGTTACTTAGGAAACAATTTTCCACGTGGCTTCGAAGGGATGGAAAAAGCAGTTTCTTGCCAGAGAACCTGACGCTGGAAGGTGCGTCAGTGGTGAGTCCACTGCGCCAGAGGGGCGGAGGCTGCGGAGACAGCTGCGGTGCCCCGGCTGTGCCCGGCCCAGCCCGGCCCTGCACCCCTGAGCCTCGTTTCTCCCTACTCCCCCCGCCCGCAGGTGGCGACGGTTCGGGGCTTGTGTGAGGAGGGGCTCCTGTCTCAGCTAGTAGAAGGCCCCGGCACAACCTGCTCCAAGCCTGAGGACACACATTGAGGGGATTTCCCCAGTGGCAGCCCTGGGCTGGCTGGGTCAGCGGCTCCTCAACTCAGGGGCCCGCCCACTACCCCCCTTCCTCAGCAGAGTGGCCCAATCTCAGGGGCCGCCCGGTGCCAGGCAGGCCGTGCACACCTGAGGCCAGCAGGGGCAAAGGGACCGTGTGTCCCGATGGGATGCGACACCAGCCACGACATCCCCAGAAGTTCAGGGCTCTCCCCCACCGGGCAGCGGCGGGGCCAGTGTTCACGCCAGCCACGGACAGGAGAGTGGGCGTCGTCCTTCCTGAGGCTGGGCCACCCGGGAGGGTGCAGGCACTGTGGGTGCCCGGGATGCACCCTCTCGCCCTCTGGGTTTAGAGCCCACCTCTTCACCTGCAGCTTCACCCAGACCCTTCCCAAGTGGCCAGGATGTTAACTGTCCAGCCTCACTGGTTGGGGGGTACTGGGGTCCCAGGGTCCAGTGGGAGACCTGGACCAGCCTCGGTGGTGGTCTCTCTAGATCCCGAGGGTGCCCACAAGCCCCAAGAGGCTCCTTGCTCTTGCCAGTCCCTCCCTTGGCCTTCTGCACTTGGTCGCCCTGTTAGGGGTTCTTGCTCTCGGCGCCCCCCCTTCTGGAGATGGAACGTGGATTTCCCTGTGGGGAGACCCTTGGCCACAGCTGCTCATGTGGGTGGAGAGGGGCTGACTCCACCCCCACCCAGTGCCATGGGTAGATCAGTCCGGTCGGTTACCACAGGGACGAGCGTGTGATTCAAATGTGGTTCAAAGAGTTGACTTTGGGGGGGATGCAAACTTGGGGCGGCCTTTTGGGAAAGTGACCTGGACTTAGCTTAAGAAACTGGAAATTGAAATGCCATCGTCCAGCCATTCTACCTGTGGCATCTGTCCCCAGAAACTGAAGCGACCAAACGGTGGTGTGCTTCACGCAGTTGGCGCTATTGGCAATGGGGAGGAGGGGAAACAGCCTCAGATGCCTCCCCATGGAGGGCTGGATCAAGAGGAGGTGCTTCGAGCACACCGTGAATACTGCTCAGCCATGGGCAAGACGACATGTTGCCATTCTTGGCAAAGCGGAAGGCCTCAGAGGGAATGCTGTGCCAGAAGGACAAATAGAAATACTAGACGTTTGCAGAGCGGATGATTTGAGAAAGCGAAATACAAAAGCGAGTGGACACTAATGAAATGTGACTTCTGAGGCTAAGAGGGAGGGTGAGGGAGAAAAAGTCGAAGGGGCGGAAGAGATGGCGGTGAAAAAAACAAAAAATTAAAAAAATAGAAAATTAAATATAAAAAAAAAGACTTGCTCTTGGGACGTCTAATGGAGCCATGGAAGAGAGGCTGCTTGCCTCTCAGATGTCCAGGACATGAGCCTGAGACTGCTGGTCCCCTTTCACCACCATTTGTCGAACGCCTGGATCCCGCCATGCCTGAAGCTGTGCTGCCTCTGAGGTAGTCGTTTATGGAAGCCCAGTTTCCTTTTGACATAAGCCCGTCTGGGTGGAGTTTTTCTGCACTGGAGAAGCAGCCACCCGATAGCTTTCTGTTTCAAGATCCGGAAGCCGGGGCCATAACTTGATAACCACGGATCCCGTGTCTGCTGAGGGATCTGGGGGGCCTCTGCTGAGACCCAGGAAGCATTTTCCCTTAATTCCCCACATAGGCCCTCCCTCGGCCCAGGCTTTCTCAACCCTGAGGTTCGTTTCCTGATAATGCAGCTGAAATTGCCACGGCTCCGTTTCTGCTTTTCTGAGTTGCGCCCTCGGCTCCCACATCTGTGTGGCCCAACTCGGACCTCTCATCCTCCTGCACGACCACGCCCCAGCCTGGGGACCACAGTGCGCCTTCCGGAAGGGGTGCGCTCCATTTTCACGGGCTCTGGTGTTGGGGGGTCTCCTGGCTTTTCTAGGAAACGGCGGCTCTCCCACCAAAGGGGGTCTGTCCCTCGTCCACCTGGTCCCAGGGCCAGGCGGGGACGGACTTGGAGGCAGCAGACCTGGACGCCGGCCCAGAGGGGTGGCGCCTCCTCGGCCAGAGCTGTGACACTGGGGACTTGGGCCCAATGTCTGTCCAGAGGCTGTGACTTCCCGGGGAAGGTGGAAATCTCTTTTTTCTCCAAATTGTCAGTCACGAAATAAAGGCCTGTAAATGCCGTGAGGTCCAGCAGTTTAGGACCTCCACTTTGCGACTTCTGTCCCAGGGATTGATTAATAAAGAGCAGGGCGGCCTAGTGGACAGACCCCACACCTTGCACACACACGTCTCTAGAAATTCCCAGCTGCTGAGGTAATTTTCTGGGCCCTGACAATAGTGCTGCAAGAGGAACTTCATGGTTCCCACTTTGCAGAGGAGAAAATCCAGCTCGGGTGGAGCGGCCTGCAAAGGGCTGGGCGGGAGAGGGCAGCCTGTGCCCATGACGGTCAGCTCTTGGTTCTGAGCCTGATCGGGGGGCCATCGGGCAAGGAGGGCCTGATCTGTCTTGGGGCTCCAGCTACCGGCCGAGCCGGGCCCTCTCCAGGGTCACAGAGAGCTGGTCTTCCTCGGAACTTGAGGTTCCTCCCTGCAGCCCCTCGCCTGCCCCCACCTTGCTACGTCCAGCATGTTTCATAGCGACAGCCCCATTTCCTCGCTAAATTCCATGTCCTGAATGTTTCAAAAATTATTGGTACTGGGTTAGTCGTTTCATCCTCGAAGTCAGAAAACTCTCTGGGGACTGAGTGGGTCCTCCCAGGAGCTGGGCTCTGCCTTGGGCCCCCGGGGCGGGGGCTGGCCATCCGCAATACTCTTCCCTTAGCCCAGATAATGGTTCCTGAACGGGGGAGGGTGATTCGAACACTCGGACACAGAGACCCACAGTCCCAGCCTGGCTTCCGGCTTCCGCTGCGGTGCGTAACACAGTCACGCCTCGCTTAGTGACGAGGGTGTGTCTCGTGCGACGTCCTCGCGTGGACTCCATCGCCTGGACGGCAGCGGACGGCACGCAGGGCCGGGTGGCCTGCAGCCCGCGGGGACCTGTCACACGTGCAGCTCCCATGACGATGGATGCCTGGGCTCCTGATGTCGCCACAGTCTGCAGAAGTTCTGAGTCTGTCTCGTCTTTATAAAGCATACAAGGGCAGCTGCCACAGGTGGGGAAACAGAGGCCACGCCTGCTGGACAAACCCACACAATCGAGCAGCAGGTAGTGCCTACGTGGCCTGCGTTTGGGTTGGAAGGTCTCACGCTGTCCTCCTTCCTCCCGCTCACCCCCACCCCGCCTGTCTGTGTCGGGCTGGGCCCTCTAAGCCGGTCCCAAGCAGAGCCCACAGGGGCTGGGATGGCTTCCTGGCCGTGCTCTGCCTCCTGCCAGTGGGTCTTTGGCCCCTGGACTAGGAAAAGCCGGGAAGACTGGGCAGCCTGGGCGGCGTGAACAACTCGAGCAGTAACAGCAGGTGTTACCTGTGAGCCGGCCTCCTACGTGTGCGTGATGCTCCTGCGTGTGTCAGCCAGCCCCTGCAGCCTCCCGGTGCCAGCTGCCATCCTACGCCCTTCTCACCTGGGGCTCCTCTGAGGCTCATCGCACCTCGAGGCAGCAGGTATCCCCGTCCTCACTGTACAGATGAGGAAACTGAGGCACATGGAGGGGGAGAGAGCTGAGGTCACAGAGTCAGAAATGGTGGACAAGACCCGCCACCTCCGAAGTCCTCTCCAGAGCACGACACAAGTGGGGGGTGACCCTCCTCTCTCCGCGGCCCCTCCCCAAGGGTTTCTGACCTGCCCCAGGTGGCCCACGCACGCCCAGCACAACAGGGTGCCCCCACCCCAGCTCTTCGCTCCCTGGCCTGGGTGCTGGGGCTGCTGGCCTGGAGGCCTCTGGAGCTGGGCCCCAGGTGCTCAGACCAGCCTCTCTGCTAGGAAGCCCACGGACCGAGCCCCGCCTGCCGCGAGCTGCTGCCACGCACCCGGACCCTGGTTCTGTTGAGGCCTGGATCCAGAAGGGTCTTCGGGCCCCGCAGGCCTCCCTTCCATTCCTGGCTGTAAGGGAAGTGAGGGCGCGCAGGCTTTCACGCCGCTGGCCTCTGGCTGTCGCCTGGGGCCGTGCACGCAGGCGGGCGAGGGGAGCGCGGGCCGGGCGCGGGCGGGGCGCGGGCCTGGCGGACACCTGGCGAGGGTGCCGCATGCGCGCCGAGCCCGGGGGCGGAGCTGGAAGGGCGGCGTCACGCGGCGACGGCTGCGAGAGGAGGAAGAGACGCCAGACGAGGCCGGAGAGCCCAAGCAAAGGTGGGCTGCGGGCGGGAGGCCTGCCAGGCCCCGGGCCCCGGCCCCGCTGCCCGCCCTGTGCCCGGCTGCCCGGCTCGCATCCTCTCCGCGCCGGACAGGGCCCCTGTGGCCCGGGTCGCCCCGAGAACCGGACCCCCGTGCTTGCTCCGCTGCAGGTAGGCGGCCCCGCTGGTCCCCACACCCCTTTGCCGGGGCGACTCCGAGGGTCAGGACTTGGTGGACGGAGCTCTGAGTTGAGGGGAGGGGAGGCCAGTTGAGCTGCCCTAAGAAAGTAAGAGGAAATTGTCGGGGCTCCCAAGGGGAGGGGCACAAAGGCAGGAGACACTTGCAGGGAGCTGGGGAACAGCGAGCAGAGGCCCCCCTGGAATGTAAGGGGGTGCCTCAAATCAAGAGAAATCACACTTAAAAAGAGAGAGACCAGTTGTATTTTAATGACATATTTTAAAACTCAAAAGTAACGAAAAATCAACAATGAACAAAATAACCGAAGTTGGATCAGCCGAGCTGGGCCGCGCGGGAGCCTGAGCAGGCGGGGGCGGCGCGGCCGGTCCTGCCTTTGCTAAAATGTTGCTGTTTGCTCGTCGGGAATCCCCCCCATTGCTTTTTGCCTTAAAACAGAATTCATGGCGATTTCCAGGGCTCTCTGCAGCTCCGGGCCCTGGTCCTCGGTCCCCGGGGGATTGTGGTGAATGGGAGAACAGAGTCAGGTGCCCTAGGACCTCTCCTGTTTCACTGTTGGGGTCCCCTGCACCCCCTGACTTGGGTAGAACCCTCACAGGGGCCTCAAGTGAGCCTTTTCTGGAGACTCAAGTGGAAATGAAGGGGAGGCATTGTGTCAGTTTTGGGGGGCAGAGATGGCCGGCAAGATGGCTTGGGGGGTGGAGACAGGCGGCAGGGCACTTCCTGGGCAGGGCTGGGCTGAGCCCCCTCGTCTGGGCCTGGAGTGGGGGTGCTGCAGCTGAGTCCCCTCATCTGGGTCCGGGGTGGGGGTGCTGTGGCTGAGCCCCCCTCATCTGGGCCAGATCTTTACTCTCCCTGGGCGTCACTCATCTTGGGGGGGACTGCCCACTTGAGGGCACCCACTCCCTGGGGCTCTTTAGGGCGAGAGGAACCCACAGCTCCTTCACAGCTGAGGGCAACGGAGTCTGGTCTCTGGACCCAAGCGCACGAGCATCGTGTCTCTGGAGGCCCCTCTGCTCTCCCAGGGCCAGATGCTGCCGCGGAGCTGCCTCCCCTCCCAGGCGGGGCGGGCACTGCTCATGGGCCACAGCTGCCAGGTCCAGAGGACCCCGGCCACGGGGCGCCCTGCTGAATCCTGGGAATTGGCACGAAAGGACGAAATTTGTCATCCTTGGCCCCGTCACTTCTCGTCCTCTCCCTGGTGGTGATGGTTTCATGCTTAAAAGCCTCCTGGAGGGAGACTTCGTAGATGAAGACCGTACAGGAAAATGTGTGCTAAGACACCGAGAGCGCACGTGAAGCTGACCTGGTGGATGTAAATACATTCAATGTCTATGAAAAAACCCCAAACAGGAGTTTCCCTGAAGAGACGACCTGAGGCACCACAGGGCCCCTTCCTGGCACTGGGCATGGCAGGAATCTTGCAGGACCGTGGACGTCAGAGGCTTCAACAAAATTTCAAAGTGCACCCTGCCCCCAGCGCCTGCATGCGCGGCCCACACTGTGTACTGGAAATGGAGGCCCCCCCGGGAAGCCCGGAGACCCCAGTTCGAGTTCTAGCTCTACTCCTGGGCCTGCTTCATGGACAGCTTCTGTAAGATGGAAGGACGCTGTGTGGACATTTGGGAGACTTAAGAAAATCAAGATTTAGAGTGTCTAGGGGTGCACACAGTAGGTGCTTAATGCCCTCACTTCAGCCCCTGTGTGCGCTCCACCCAACACGGAGGCCCCTCTGATCTCAGGTCTGCCTCTCCTGAGGCGGCCGGACCGCAGCCCTCGCCGCAGAGGACAAGGCGCAGCTGAAAACTTATTCCAGGGTCAGACTCAGGATTTCAGGGTGCCTGGAGCTATACGATTTGGGGTACCCTCTTACAAAAGGATGAATCCCAGTTTGGGCTCCTAACTGTGGAAGAGGCCTGGCAAGGGAGGGGCCTGCAGCGGACGCTTCAGCAACGTCACAGCAGAGGCTCTTTGCTCACCTCGTGTGTCAGGAGTTCACAGCAGCAAGCTGGGGTTTGGGGACCCCCCTGCCCCGCATGCTTGTGCCTCAGGACCTGGACCCGATCCCCTCCTCCTTGAAACCTTCCTTGGCAGCTGCTTATAAACCCCAAGAGGGGAGCCCCTGGAGAAGGGAGGCAGGTGGGGTGGGTAGAGGCGGGGTGCCCTGACCCCGCTTGGCTGTGCCAGGCTTGTTATTCTGTGCAGAAGCCCCAGCGTCACCAGGGCTGCTCCCGAAATCCCGTGAAGCCTCGCTGAGCCTCCTGCTCCTGGGGGGTGGGGCCAGACTGCATGGGGCTGGGGCCCAGGAAGCCCGCAGGGGCCAGACTTCACCCATCTCCCCTCCCTCTCGTGGCCCTCCTTCTCACCGCCCCCAGACAGCTCCCCCCGCCCCAGCTTCCATTCCTACCTTCCTCTCTTCCCCCTTCCCTCCCATTCCCCTCGCCCATCTCCCCTCCCTTCTGAGCTGCAGGATGGGCTGGGCTACTTGCAAGGTTCTTCTCCCTCTGGAGGTGTCTGCTCCCGCCCACAGCACCCCCGCCCCCCACCCCAGCCATCACGGGCCCAGCTGAGGCTCCGGAGATGCCGGAGCTGTCCGGTTGCCTGGAAAGGGCCTACGGCAGACACAGCCCTGGTCGCAGAGCAGGTCCCCAGCCAGCTGGCGAGGGATGGGCCCGCGCCAGGTAATTATTGCGGGGTGCAGAGGTCGAGAGCCGCAGCGCGGCTGATGTACTAATGAAACACAAATGGGACATCTGTGTTCAGGAGTTCAGCAAACCATGGAAAACCCAACTTTGCCAGGAGTTTATGTACTACCGAGCGTGGCTCACTCCTTCTAGCTAGGGGAGCAGTAAACACCAGAAACCCGTTTTTCTCTGCTTCTCCGCAGCTCTTTATCTGGGGCGGGGTGTCCTCAGGACCCAGGCTGTGTGCCCGCCCGGCGCCTTTGCCTGGTGTTTCCTGCGGGGGAGCTCACGAGCAGGGATGGGGGGGCTGCAGGTCACAGGGCCTGGCTCCTCCCGGCCCGCCCTCCCTGGGGGCAGCAGGAAGGTGATAGTCCCACATGTCTGCACATATCCGGGTGTGGAGGGATGTGCCCAGGAGCCTGGGGCTCTGTGTCCTGCCATTTCCTTCCTGTGCAGCCCCAGCAAGCCGCTCGGCCTGGGCCCCGTTTCCAGACCTGTAAACTGTGTGCCCAGTCACTCTGGTTCTTCGACTACAAGCAGCAGACGCCCACTCTGTCTGCCTGACCCCGCGGCCCCACACCTGCAGGACAGGGTGTTTGGGGGAACGGGAGGGGACCTAGGCCGAGGTGGGGGTGTGTGCCTTACTTGATTCCCTCCAGTGTCCCCACCCCAAATCTTGACACTGTGGTGTCTATTTCCAGTTCCTGGGGGGCAGAGCTTTTGGTCTGGCCCCTCAGGTGTCTTTCTCAGTATTGGGGTGACTACTCAAGGTCTGCGCTGCTTTGAGGGTGACTTCCAGAGGACAGCGCACCCTCTGGCCGTCACATGTAAAGTGCAGTTTTGGATGGGGTGTGCTTGTCCTGCGGGGCCTTCCTGCCTCCCCCTCTGATCCCCCCACCCCCAACTCATGGCCTCCCCGCCAGCCTGTCACTCCGGCCAGCGCAGCCCCTTTGAGAGCACAGCCCAACTGTGGTCCCTGTGTAACAGGGCTGAGTCCAAAGTCCCGTAAAGTAGTGCCCCCTGGAGGGGTTTGCTGTTGAGAATGAATAGCCCCAGGTAAACTGCTAAGTTTGCATTTGGGGCGGAGTTGCTGATAAGAAATAAGGGGGGACTGAAGGAGAAGGAGATTCGGTGGCCATAAAGTAGGAATGAATGAGGCAGAAAATGTAGCTGCCAAGATTGAGAGTTTGGAAATCAGACGCCAGAAGTTTTGAGCCACCGGGATATAGATGGAGTGTTTTTGGAATCTTCGGTGACTTTGGGGCCAGCAACTTTGGCAGCTTTGCAAGTAGCCGAGCGACGGAAACTCCTCCCAGTTTTGTCTTTACTGCAGCCGAAGGAAGAAAGCAGAGGCCCGAAGCGGGCGCCTTCCTAAAATGCGTGAGTGCAATCTGTTGGGCTGTCTGGCTGCTCTAGTTGCTGTTTGCAGTGTTGTTGGCCTGGTGCTGTGCTGGGGCACCATGGCACTTCCGGGAGCATCTCCAGTTGTGTTCTGTGTCATCCTCGTGAGTTGGAACCTGGCCTACAGTCTGATTGCTGCGCGTCTGCAGAAGAAGGAAGATGCCATTTTGGAAACGTGGCCTATTGTTTGGAAGAGGAGCTCCACCTCAGCAGTGGCGGGAAGACGCCACCTTTGTTACTTTTCTGGGACTTAAAGGACTGGACATTGCTTTAAGTAAGATAAACGGCCATATGTTGACTTTAGTAATTATTTGTTTTTTCCCTGTTTGTTAAATAAATCCCATTGTTATTGTCCCCTAAGCCTGAGTAGTCTTAAAATTGTGCGCGTGGGTGCAGAACCACTATAGTGACCGGCAAACAATTTGGGCACTGCCTTCGTCCAATTTGGAAGCCCCATTTGCCTGGTATCACCTGTTTGCCCTCAGGAGGCCGCTGCTTCTGTAACCATGACAACTGGTTAGTACCCGGTCCTGCGGGGGCCAGCCTTGAGTCAATGGGGTGCTTCCTGGCAGTTGTGGGGTTCACAGCAGTGGCTGGGGGACAGCACTGCCCGTGGAGGCCGGGAAGTGCTGTGACTGGGCCTGAGGCCGGTCCGTGCAGCGGCCCTCTGAGGCTAGGGCCACCGTCATGCCAGAGGACCAGAGTACAGCCTCGGTCAGGGGTGGAGCCGGGGGCAGCGTAGGGGACGGGTCAGAGCAGAGCAGGTCAGGAGGGTCCCCGAGGGCCTGGTGGGTGTAACGCGCCTTCCTCCTCTGTCCCCCGCCCACTCGCAGCCATGGCAGCCCCTGGCTTGGAAGAAGGGGCCATGGAGAGCGTCTGAGGCATTTTCCTGGACACCCCTCGGCTGGACGGGGTGCTTGCCATGGAGATGTGGGGTAAGTGGACGGGGATTGCAGGAGGCCGTGTCCTCTGGGTGGACATGGGCCCATGCTCTGGAGTGCAGCCTCAGGGCTGTGTGTCCTTCCCAGCCAAGGTGGCCGATTCTTTGTGCCCATTTTCCCAGCGTCATCGGAAAGTGGCGGAAAGAAGCAGGTGTGCGAGCAGGGGACCCTGTGCCTGCTCCCAGACTTGCTCCCCCTCCCTGTGACCAGGGACCCCTCCTCCGCCGGCCTTTGTGAGTTGCGAGGGTCTCAGGTTCTCACCCACCAGGTCTGAAGTGGGTGCCGCCGGCCGGTCTCTGTGTGAAATAATCTTTCGTCGAAGCCTCTTTGGGCTGGTGTTTGTGCCGCTGCAGCCCACGGCCGCCCAGCTGATCCCGCCGTGTGGGGCAACCCTGGTTTTCTGGGGCCTGATTCTGTAGGCCCAACGCGCGTCACGGTCCCCTTGGGGCATGGGATGCTGTCACAGCCGAGCCCCCGCAGAGCCCCTGCAACCTAAGAGCAGGGAGGTGTGGCCTCAGCTCCATGTTTCAGGGGAGGGACGGGCAGCCCCTTGGTGACGTCAGAGGTCCAGCTCGGGAGGAAGGGCCTGGAGGACAGCTGGGGACGGGGGCGGGGGGCGCTCTGTGACCTGCTGGGGGCAGAGGGAGGAGGCGGTCACCCCCGAGCTGGCGTCTGTCCCAGCGCATCGTGGCCCCGGGGCTGGCGGGTGGGTGGAAGGCCTCCCTCCAGTGATGTCACCTGGTGTCGGCCACCTGCCTCCTCCGGGCCAGGCGCTGTGCTGGGCTCAGCCCTCCCCGAGGTGGCCCTGAGACTGTTCTCGTAGTCACATTGAACAGGCTCAGAAAAATAAGCAGGGGTGACCGACTTGCAACTCAGTTCTCCCTGAGATCTTAACCCTCCTGCTAAACTAAAATGACAACCTCTCCATCGAGAAGGCAAGAAAAACTAGGGCACGGGGCGGGGGGGGGGGCGCTACGGTGTGCTCAGGACTGAAGGCTGCACACTGAGCAGCTCAGTGGGCGCCTCTTCTGGGCAGCCCTCCAGGCCTGAGTCAGCGAATAGCCCCTGGGTGGGTCTGATCTCAATTGCTCCAGTACCCTCGCAGGCCTAGCACAGTGCCTGGCATATAGGGGAAGCCCCACTGGTGTTTGCTGAGTGAATGAGTGAGCATCTAGAGGCTGGGTTATCCCCAGCGGTTGTTTTGAATGAGAAAACCCATCACAGGCCAACAGGGCCCTCGATGTCAGGAAACCAGCTGGGGTCTCTCTCCTCCCCCGCAGCCCAGCGTGGCTCAGGGGCGTTGCATTTTATTTGCGGGATGTCACATGGTCTGCAGGTTTGTGGGAGAGGGAAGCAGTGGGTATGTCTCTCTGGGGCAGTAAGGGAGGGGAGGCGAGAAGGGCCAGCAGGGACTCCGCTGTGTGGAAACTGCCCCGGCTCTCTGTGGCCACACTGGATGGGGAGCTCCCTGTGGGGGGGGAGCCCTCGCCTGGACTTCTCTCTAACCCCAAACTGCCAAACCCATGTTGCTGCATCCTGAGGGTCTTGCCTGGTGGAGATGGTGGAATGGGGCCACGGCCTGTGGGGTTCCCCTGCCCCCAGCACACTCTGCTCTTCCAGCACCACAGCAAAAGTCTCTGTGAGCCTTGGCGCCACACCACCAGCCGTGAACTTTGCTCAAAAGTGCTCCGTAGGCAGAACGAGGAGTAGAAAAAGGCTTTCATGCGCTATTTCAGGATTGCTGGCCCTGAACATTTATCACTTACTGATGCATATAATTTGCCTGATGACTCAGTTTCATATATTTTAGTTTCCAAAGATAAACAGTTTTTGCATATTTCCTGCAAATGGAGGTTATATTTAATAATCCCAGGGTAGGAGCCTGCTTGCCGGGGACGGCGATCTGGGCGCCCGCACATGCTTGGAGCTTCAGCGAGAGCGGTTAGACCCGCAGGGCTGGCGGGAAGAGGTGCGGGAGGCTGGCCCAATGACAGGCAGGTTTTGGAGGCGGTTGAATGAAGTGAATAAAGCCTGGTTTTGAGGTCCAGAGGTCTTTGGGAGGAGCAAGTTCAGAGGGGGGATCTTTCAGTTTGGAACCAAGGCAAAGAGGCGTCCCTGCTGCCCCGAGCGCAGCAGGGAGCCCCGGCCCTTTATGACGTCAGAGTCGTGGCAGGATCTGGAAGCCGAGGGACAGCACCCCAACTGCGCCAGGAAGTGGGGGCTCCATCCCAGTGGTTCCTGATGCAGGGTACTAGGGCAGAGTTGAGACACCCTGAATCTTGACTAGTATTCACAGGACAGGGCTCCCCAAAGGCTGGGCGGGGCTAGAGCGTGTAAACGCGGCAACACCGTGCCTGGCGCAGAGGAAATGTTCCTAAGTTCTTCTCCCCAAACTGTGTGCTTGGGGGTGTGTTAGACACTCAAAGTGATTAAAGCACGGCCCACGGTGTCTGTCCTATAGTGCTCACTTCTAGTTCGGGGCGACGCCTCGGGAAGCCCCGTTGTAATGGTCTGGTCAACAGGATGTTTGGGGCCAAGTGGCAGGGACCATTAACATGGCTGGAGCAAGTTTTTGTGCCCAAACGGACAGCCTCCTCACGAGCTGCTGAGGCCCTGAGCGTGGCTCTGAGTTTGCTGTTTGTGGGACCCCCCTCCTGCCTGTCCCCCGTGGCCCTTGCTGGGGGCGTCCGGCTCCCACCCGCCTCCCAGGTGCTCCAGTGTGAATAGACGCTCTCTTGCCCCTTGGCCCAATTGACAGGCTTAGAAATGCATCTCGTGAGCTCAGTTGGAGGGGTGTCGATGATTAATTTTACATGTCAACTTGAGTGGAACTCAGGGTGCACCGATTAAGCATTTTTTCTGGGTTGATCCGTAAGGGTGTTTCTGGAGCAGACCAGCATTTGAATGGGTGGGCTGAGCAAGGCAGATTCCCTCCTCAATGTGGGTGGGCCTCAACCAGTCAGTTGAGTAGGACAAAAAGATGGAGGAAGGGGATTGAGCCTCTCTGCCTGCAGACTGAGCTGAGACATCCGTCTTCTCCCGCCACTGGCTGGGACTTACTCCATCGGCCTCTGGTTTTTGGAAGAACAAAATGGCTTTCCTGGGTCTTCAGCTTGCAGATGTGAAATCAAGGAATTTCTCAACCTCTGTCATCTCATGAACCTGCTCCTTATAATATATCCCTTCTAGCATATCTACATGTCTATCTGTATCTGTAGCATAGCTATACCTACACCCATATCTGTATTTATATCTATATTTATCTAGCTCCTAGCAGTTCTGTTTCTCTGGAGACCTTGACCGCCACCCTATGTCTCCTCAACATTTAACGTGGTGATGGCACACAGTAGGGCCTCCGCGAGATGACACATAGTAGTGCCTCCATGAGCACTGTCAAGTGGGTCAGCCCCGTGCTGCTCGTTGAGTCTAGTTTGGACTGCTCTGCTGGGCTGGGCTGCTGCCATCTTCCCTCTTGCAAAGGCCCCCTCTAAAGACTGCTCACACGCCCTGGGAGGGGAGCCTCAGCCCCCCGAGGGTGCCTCCTGGAGCAGCTGCTCCCTGCGGCCCCGCCGTCGCGGCCTTTCCCTCTGGGTAGGGGGCGGCCCGCTGTGGCTCCCTGTCCCGGAGGCCATCAGCTCCCTAGGGTGTGGGGCACCTCCTGCAGCGGGGGGCGGGGTCAGACAGGACAGTGGAACCCCACTCAGGCAAGGTTGAGAAGGCACATGGGCAGGCAGCTGACTCTTACGGGGTGGGGACCCCGCACGGGGGCAGACGGACCCCACTCCTGCCTCTCAGGCTCGCTTTGGAGGGAGTTGCTGGCAGATTCGGGTGTGAGGAGGGAAGCAAGGGGGTAACCCCGTCTCTCTGATGCTTCTGTAGGCAGTGGGAGGCAGAGAGGGCCTGGTGCAGAGTAGGACCAGGCCAGAGAGCCAGGGGGCAGGCGAGGTCACGTGGTCCCAGACCCTGCCCCTCGGAGATGACCTTCTCCGGGCTAAGTGAGGGCTCTTTGCAGGCACTTCCCTGGGGAACATGAGGCGCAGAGCTGCTGGCTGCCGGGGCCCCTCGGGTGGCGCGGGAAGGGGGTGCTGCTGGGCCTCCCACGCGTCCTCTGCCGCAGTCGGGCCTCAGGGCTGGTGGCCACACCCGGTGGCACCTGGCCTGGCAGCAGAGCTTTCTCTTGATGCCCCGTCTGCAGGAGGCCATGGGCCCCTTTCTGGAGAATAAGGGACCTGAGGTGGAGCGGAACCAGCCTGCAAACCCCGCCTCGGAAACATGAGCTGGTGCAGACATTCTGGCAAGCACCCTGGGCTGCCCTTAAAAAATTAAAAATGGAAACACTGTGCAACCGGCGACCCGAGGCTCGGCTGCCTCTCCCAAGGACACGGAACCGTCAACTCGGAGAGCCGTGGGGACAGCAGTGTCATTTACAGTGGCCGGGACGGGGGCAGCCCCAGGCCCGCGGGGAGAGGACAGGAAGAAGTGGGCTCTTGGCACCCCAGATACTGCTTGGCCAGGTGGAGAGACGAGACGTCGCCACCACAGCACATGGGACGAGCTCAGGGAGCGACGCAGCGTCCAGCAAGTCAGAAACACAAAGCCCAGGGGCCTCCCTGGTGGCACAGCGGGTTAAGCGCTGCGCTGTGCAGCTGTTGGCAGCTGTGGCGCGAGTTCGATGCCCAGCTGGGAAGATTCCCACATGGCACAGCAGACCTCTTCTGCCTTGCCCGCTGCTCCCCTCAGCAGTGTATTTCGGTCCATTTGCCTGTTCTGCTCCCCACTCTGTCTCTGGTGAGCCCTCTCGCTGCCCCACGCCTCTGGCCTGCACCCCAGCTTGTATGCATAAATAAGTAAATCTTTAAACAACAACAACAAAAAGAAATACAAAGCCCAGTACTGGGTGTTTCCACATACCCAAGTGGAGCAGGGGGTCCTAGTGGGTGAGCTGATACAGCAAACTCACTCTAAAGAGAGGACACTGGCCACCGAGGCTAAGAGGGGTGGGGGGAGGGAGAAGGGTCAGAGGGGCATAAGAGATGGAAAGAAATCTGAAACAACAAAAAGTGCGTCTTTCAAAAAATAAGGCCCCTTGATTTTAAAACTTCCAGGGAAATGACACATTATGGGGTGATAAATTAAAAAAAAATAAAGTCCCAGAATCCCAATGGTGCGTGGCCGACCTCAGGTGCCCTCAGTGGCCTGGCCGGCCGGGGACAGCAGCCCCACCTCTGTGGGCAGTGTTGGATGGGGGCGTCCGTCCTGGGAGCTGGGCCTCCTTTGTGCGAGAGAGGTAACTATTGTGCTCAAGGTGGCACATGGGGACAGAGATGGGAAAGGTTGTCCAGGGCCATGGTGACCGTGTCCCCTGAACCCCCAATTCTGGTCTTTAAATAGCCTCACTCCAGGCCCACAAGGTCGCAGGCATGGCCTAGCCTGGTGCCTTTCCTCTTCGGGGAGGCCCCCCCAGGACCTTGGCACCGCTGGCCCCTGTGCCTGGACACTCTCCCTCCGCCCCCGTGTACTCTGTAAGCTCGGCTGAGATGGCCGCTGGCTCTGACATCATCCCGGAGCCCAGACTGGGATGTGCTGTGTGTCCTTCCGTGTCCTCCTCCCCAGGGCGGTTTGTGGGTACGCTCTGGCCTCACACCTGGCCCGGGGGGCTCTGGAGGGCCTGTGTACTGCAGGGTGATGAGCCTCTCACTCCTGTGTGAGGCCTTGAGACTAGCAATGAGGGTCTGGGGCCCCCACTTGGGCCCAAGCTCCACGCCTGCCTCGGTTGTGCCTCAGAAGCCACATTACACAGGATCACCCCACTTGCCTGGCCAGCCTGACTGGACATGTCCCCTGCCCGGAGGCTGAGCCCTGGGCCCGGGGGTGGGGTGGGGCAGCCCCTGCTCTGTGAGACTGGTGATCCATTGCTGAGGGGAGCAGTGGGGTGAGACAGGAGAGGTCTGCTGTGCCCTATGGGAAGCTCCCTGGCTGGGGATCGAACTCGTGCTGCAGTGGCTGAGGATAGCTTCATACTGCTGAGATTTAACCCGTTGTGCCACCAGGGAGGCCCACTCCTTGGCCTTCTAAGTTGCCTGCTGAGTTGAAATGTTCTTCAACCATGTTTTTTAATTTCTCCATTCTTTCTGTGTCCTGGTTTTCCCTTGCACTGCTGCTCTTTCACTCGCGGCCTGTTCTGTTGAGCGGATGCAGCGCTCCTGGGGTTTGCATTGCTGTTTCCGTAGAATTTTCTCCCTTTTCTCCTCCCCGGGAAAGGTGGTGGCACCTACATGGAGATCCTCGGCTGCCCACTGAAGGGCGAGGCACCAAGCAGCTGAGCAGCCGTGAGTGCTGTGCCGGGGCCTGGGGCTGCTGATTTGGATTCCGTGGTGTCCATTCGTCCTCTTGGAGGGTTCCTGAATATCAGTGTCTGTAGATGTTTTCTCCTGGGCAGTTTCCTCAAATCTCCCGTGGGAGTTGAGGCTGTGTCCTGAGAGGAGAATGCGGCGTAAGCCCAGGTCAAGATTTTAAATCAAATGAGAGGGGCTCGTGGACCCGCCACACACTCAGACCTCCTCCTCACCTCTGTTCTCAGTGTGGGGCGCACTGTGCCAGCATTGCTGAAACACAACTTGGCTCATTTCCAACACAAAGTCAACTGTCCCCCGGCTTCTCCTGAGGTGGAAGGGGCCATTTATCCACACACACGGAGTGTGGACAGACCCGCGAGGAAGCTCCCCGTTTCAGAAAATCTTCTTGTGTTATTTTCTCGGTTGGGTCTCCCCTTGTTGGAGTGTCGGGGTGCACCTTTCCCGGGGGCAGCCCCACTCTGTTTCAGAAATGAGTTCACTGCCAGTCCCTCGACGTCTTCCTCCGTCTGCATCCGCCGGCTGCTCGCGCGTCACCGTGCCACGGCCTTCTGGTGCTGAGCAGGTTCCCGTCCTTGTTCAAACGCTGCCGAGGACCCCAAGTGGTGTCTGTTCCTTAGGGCTCAGCGCCTCTCCTCACCCCTTCCCTTTGTTTTACGTCCTTGTCTTTCCGCTCTTGTTTTGAGCTACCCTGTTGTTTAATAAGGAGGAATCCCCTTCTTGCCCCAGAAGTCATCTCCGTCTCTCTGTCTCCCTCCTCCTCCCGCTGAAGGTGGCAGCGCGGTGCCCGGTTATGCGGCCCGGCTTCTCCACCGGGGCGCTCTGCTCGGTGGAATGGACCTGGGGAGGCCCCTGCGGGCATGTGGGTGCCATCCCGACTCTGAGGTCAGATTGTTTTCTCTGCCGCGCTGCAGTTGGAGGGGGTGCGGGTTCTGCCTGCTTTTCTGTGAACTGGTCAGGGCTGGGTGGGGCGCAGTTCAACCGAGGGGGGGCAGCTAGTCTTTGTTCCCTCCCCTGAGTTTATGCTGGAGTTTGTGGGGTTGCGCCCTCCTCGCGATGACATAGTTGAGGAAGTTCCTCAGTTTGGAGTGGGCTGAGCATTTCCCTCCTGCCCAGGTGTGGGCCCCTCGGGACAGTGTTTCTTGCGGGCTTTTTAGGGATCCAGGTGGAAGAAGGGGGACACGTGGGCTCGTGGGTTGAGGGACTGAAGAGAGTCGGGGGCGGGGACAGGGCGAGGTGTTGGGCCTGGGTGTCTGGGTTGGAAGGTGATGTCCAGCCGGCGGGAAGGGCTGACCAGTGTCCATTCTGACTTAAATATTTTCAGCACACCCCTGGTTCAGTGGGCCCCATCACTGAGCAGGGCTCGTGGGTGCTCAGTAGGCATCTTTTGGATGCCGGGGCCCTGGGGGAGTTGAGGACTGGCCCAGCTTGAGGCCGGTAGGGGTGGGCTGGACAGGCAGCCTCAGGTCCAGGCCCGGCCCCGCAGGTCTGTTCTGTTTCAGACCTCATGTGCTGTGTCCCCATCACCCTGTGACACCCATCCATTTCTCTGCAGGCCTCTGCAGGTGACCGGGGGTGACCGGCCACAGTGGTTGAAGGGAGCGCATGCCTAGCTCCTGGAGCAGCCTGGGGACAGAAGGGTCTGGTCACCCCAGTTGGCCCCATTACAGAGCCCGGCTGCCCAGAGTGAGGAGGGGCGTGGCCCGTCACGCTCTCCTCTGACAGCAGACCCCGTCTCAGATGGGAGCCTATTCCGGGCCGTCAGAGTGGACAGTGCCCCTCCTTGCCCTCCCCTGGACTCTGGCCGCTGGCGTGTCTGCTGCACTCCCAAGTGCAGGCATCCTGTGCATTCACCCAGTGCTTGGCACATAGTAGGTGCTCAAGAAGCACCTCCGGAAGGAAAGCGTGGCTTCGTTGAAAACCAGCAGGTCTCCTTGTCGCCGCGGCCTCCTCACACCCGGCGCCCGATGCACGGGTGCCTTCAGCGGCGGCCGCAAGCTAATGGGATTCGTTCATAATTACATAGTTAAGTAAAATTTATGTTTGGTGGCCTGAGCCCGGCTCCCTGAGGGCAGCATAAACCGGAGAGGCGCTCGGTCTCCGAGGCCCGTCCGCGTTTCAGAGTCTGCCATTCTTTTGTGGCGGTGGTTAAGCGCTCCTGGAGGCACATGGGCGCTTATTTACCGGTCCACAGATGACGGATGGTCTAGCCCCGCTTTGTTTGGAAGGGAAAACTTGAACAGCTTGTCTGCACCTCTCCACTCGGACATTAAATCAACATGGCTCTATTAGTGGCCTTGGGATGCCAGCTGAGCTGTCTCTGAGCCTGTCACCGTGATGTCTTCATCTGTAACCAGAGCAGACGTGAGCTCCTGGCAGCTTCAGGAGGTGACAACAAATCCAATTAGCTCCTCTCCACGGTGCCGCAGTACTACTGCGAAACGGCCTGACAGGGAGGTGGCTGCGTACCCCGCACAGTGGGACGTGGTGTTCGGGAAGGAGGGAGAGGGAGAGAGAGACACAGAGAGGGGGGGGAGAGAGAGAGAGAGAGAGAGAGAGGCGCGAAGGGGAGGGGAAACAAAGGGACCAGCCTGACGGGTGGAGTGGCTTTCCGGAGCGTGGAGTCGCGTGCCAGGCCTGCAGGGGCCGCCCCTTGGGCGCCTGATGGCTGGGCCCCCCAGCAGCCCAGCTGATGAGTCCATCCCTGCTTTGAAACCTTGCTTGACTTTGATGCTAGTTACCTCGGGGGACAGAGAGAGTCCCACTCCCTTCCTCCTGCGCCTCCCTCCCAGCTCCCCCCTGTTCCCCAGTGCCAGGCACAGCCCGGAAAACAAAACCAGAGCCCCTGGTACCCGTGCGAGGCCAACATTCGGTGTTTCTCACGGTCAAGGTGGAGGCCAGGATGGAAAGTCTCTCTTGGGAGGGAGGTGGGGGTGGGTTGGCACAACCAGGGGAGAAGGTGCTGGAAGGAGGCAGGGGCGTGGGGAGTCAGGGGTGAGGAGGAGAGAGCCCATGCCCAGCCATGCCCAGGCTGGGCCGCCGGCTCCATGCAGAGGTGCTGGGGAGATGGCAGGAAGAGAAAAACAAGGAGAAAGGACAAGCTCCGCCGAAGGCACAGACCCAGCCCGGCTCCCAGGCTGAGTTCACGGAAGCTTCCAGGTCCCGAGAGGAGCACAGCATTAACGGCTTCTTGGGCCATTTCTTTCCTGAGAACGACTCCCCTGCAGGTGCTGGGATGTTTCCAGCCATCCGCCAGGCCCGGGTGCCCTTTCTGGAGTCAGGCTTTCTCTGCTCCAAGAATAGATGGAGGGGGAGCGGGAGGTGGGAGCTGGCCGGCCTCTGAAAGGGGACCCTTGAGGTTTTGGGCTGAGCATCGGAGGAGATGGGCCAGGAAGAGGAGGAAGCGAGGAAGCCTGAGTGGGCCTCTGATCCTGCCGCAGCCCTGGGTGTGCACGGAGGCCTGGCCGCAGTGGCCATCTGCACTACCCTGCCCGTCGGAAGGGGCTCAGTGGTGGGCAGGCAGGTGCGGCAGGGGAGCGGTGGGGTCCGGGGCTCTGGCCTGCCATCCCTGACTTGCTGGCGGGCTCACACCCTGCACCCACCCCACGGAGCTTCCAGCTTGCCCACCGGCTAGGCCGCAGGGTGGCGCCCTCCCTGGGCTGCTGGGAAGGTAGCACAGTAAGACTGTCCACAGGTACACGCGCCCCTTTTGGGCCTCTCATCTTTCTCGTTCTTTGGGGAGCACTAGCAGTGGGGAACAGGTTCCTGTCTGCGGAAGCCATGCCTCCGAATGCCTCCGGAGTTTTGGCCACACGAAACAGGCCGAGTCACTTCCAGGAAGGGGCTCAGCGCGCGGACTCCTCAGGGAGAGGCAGAGAGCAGGAATTTGCAAGCGTCGCCTGCTGGAGCCAGCGGGACTGTAGTCAGTGGCTAATGGCTGGCAGCGCGGGGGTCTCTGCTGCCAGCTCGCGGTGGGGCTGTCGCTTCCTGCCACAACCTGGTCCATCTATCTGCGGGGCACTGGCAGAGGCAGGGCCCTCGGGCGAGTGGTGGGAGGGCAGAGAGGGGCGAGGGGCCTGGCGGGAAACGGCTTTGGGGTCCTTCCTTCAGAAGCCGGTTGTCGGAAACGCACATCATCGCGTCCAACTCATTCCAGATTAATTGGGCAGAATACGGAGGCATCTGGCTGCCGCATAGAGCGACCAAAGGCTCCGCGCTGGAGCCCCGGACGGCTTTTGGAAGCGGCCCCAGTGCTGCCAGGCACAATTATTTTCAGCAATGTCTTTCTGCCACCGAAACTTAGGACTGTGGACTTTGGCACGCGAGCTAAGTGCCGATTTGCGAGCTCGCAAATTGACAGAATCCTTGGTGCGAGGGGCTGTCCGGGGGGGCGTGGGGAGGAGCCGGCCCGCCCCCTGCGGAGCGCTGTGGCCGGGGCAGAGCTGGCACCAAAGGCCCTGGGGGAGAGTGAGGCTGGGGTTAGCCAGGGCCCGCTGAAAAGGGTCTTCTGGGGCCGTCGCTCTCAGTGTGCACAGACCCCTAACGTTGTGTGGGGCGGCCGCACGCGCTCCCCCGCTGCCCGTTGCGCTCTGCCCGGGCTTGCGAGCGGGTGCGCGGCAGATCACCCGCTACTTGCTAGAAACTTCTCGAGAGACCGGGGTTTGGTGACGTGGTTCCCCGGCCCGGGGTGGAGCAGACACATGCCAGGTGCTGCGTGGATGGTCGTGGATCGGGGCCACTGCGGAAGGAGAAATGCGTCCTGGTCACCAGCCAAGGTGTGGGGGAAGGACTGGGGAAGGGCCTGGACCGAGGAGGTCACAGGGTCAAAGGCCAAGGGTCCAGGAATGAGAAGAGGCGCTGGGAGGAGCAGGGCGAGCCTGGCGGCTCTTTCCCGGTGAGGCGTGCCGGGAAGGTGCAGGGGCCGCTGGCAGGCACGAGGCGGGGAGGGCTGATGCCCGGAGAGGCAGTTCAGCGGGGGACGCGGGGCTCCGGGGCTCCGGGGAGGACCTCCACTGGATCCACGGGGCCTGCGGAGGGGCCTGCGTTGGAATTCTGTGGGCCATTGGCCGTGGCCTCAGGTGAGCGTGGACAGGAGCTGCAGGGAGGGGCCGAGGCCCGAGAGGAGAAGGGCTGGGCCGGGAAGGCAGCGGCTGCGGGTGGGGAAGACCGGGAGCTGCGGGCAGAGCAGGGCCAGGAGGAGCGGGCGACTCAGGAGCCCAGAGCTGCGGGTCCCGGGAGGGCGGGTGCTGATGTCAGCCTCGGGTTGGCCGAGAGGGCTCCTGGGGGCCCGGCAGTGAGCACTGGGGGTAGGTTGGGGCGGGCGGGGCACAGCCAGATGGTGGTGGACTGTGGACACAGGCGCTCTTGGCTACCAGCGCGCTGCTGTGACGGAGCCACAGCTGTGTCTGGAGCCTTGAGAACGGCAAGGGGGGTGCTCTGAGCCTGCTGGGGGTGGGGCCTGGGCTCCCCCCCTTTCTCCAGGGTCAGAAGAGCCACGTCCAAACCCTGGTTCTTTCCCCTGCTGGCTGGAGATCTTGTAACCTTTCTGAGCCTCAGTTCCCTTCAACTGGGACGGAAACAGATTGGGATAACTCACATCCCGCAAAAGGCCAAAGCCCCAGGGACAGGGCTTTATTGCTGCTCCAGGCGCTGGACTCTCCAGAGAGACACAGAGAAGCCAAGTGACCGGTCCACAGTCACACAGGCAGGCCACGGCCGGAGCGGATCGGGCAGTCTGACTCCAGCGCCCAGCCCTGAGCTGTGGGAGCGCCCGTCCGGCGCCTGGGGACTGCTGTTGTTGCCACATGAGCACGGACTTGCCAGTGTTCGAGAAGGAAGGTGACAGCTGCGTGTGAGGAGCCCCGGAGGGCGTGGGGGCCTGGGTTATCCAGAAACCCTTCTCCAGCGGCCGTGGCCTCAGCCCTGCTGGCGGAGCCAAGTTCTGCCTGGGGGACCCTTCTCGGTGTGACCTGGGGCAACGATGTCCTAAGACATCCGAGAGCCCCATCGGAGCCACATCCTTCCCTGGGGGATCGTCCTGAGCTACCAGTGTCAACTCACTCCCCCATTCTCCCCCAGTTCCCGTCTCCCCCTTCCTGCTGAGTCAGCACATAATTGCTCCCCTCCCTCCCTCCTTCCTTCCCTGGGACCTGGACAGGTGGAGGGACCGAAAGGCCTGCCTGTGCACGTTAAGTCCCAGGAGGTGGGGTGTGCAGGGTGCTGGGGGGCCTGCAGGAGGTGAGGGGGCGGGTGGTCCTGGGAGGCTCCCCGGAGGAGGTGACCTTGGGACGGGGCCTTGTATTCTGGGTGGGGACATAGTCAGGTAGCAGGAGCAAGAGCGCAGAGGGCTGAGCATGTGGGGTGCATGGGGGGTGCAGTGGTTCGGATGGGGTGGCTCCTGTCTTCCTCCTGCTTACCAATCACAGTCTCCCACACCCCTCTCCCTAGAACAAAAGATCGCGATCATGGCACAGGAAAGGGTGCCACAGGGTCGCTGTCCTGTAAGACAAAGTCCATGCACATTCTCTGTCCAGCGGGGAGAGGAGAGCCCGGGGCCTGGGTTCAGGGCCAGATCGTTATGGTGGTTTAACAGAGGCTCAGTCCAAGAGGCCAGAGAGCTGGCAGGAGCCCACGGAAGTGGGTCTGACTTTGGACCGCAGAGGGGGGGTCCCGCCATGCTGTCTTTCAACTTGCTTGGATCAAGGGACCCCAGGACTTGTGGGGTCCAATGTGGGGTCCCCTGCTCAGAAGGGGAAGACCGAGAAGCCATAGAATCCTGCAGCAGACGATGATTCCGGAGGGGGCAGAGGCCCAGCCTGGGCTCCTGTGGGTGTGCTCAGGGGGCAGAGGCCAGGGCTGGTGGGTCCACTGTGTGTCTGCAGGGCCTGACGGGACACCAGGCTCTGCAGGACCCGGGCACTCCCTGGGTGGGTCACTGAGCGGCCTCTTAGCCACGTCACCGTGTGGGTCACAGCTCTAGCCGCTCGGCCCCCAAAGTCTCAGCTCTGGCCGATACCAGCTTTGCCCAGACAACAGAGACAGCGGGTTTTTCTGACGAGGGGGCCACATTGCGAGACTGGACAGAAATGGCCACAGTAAAAAAAAAAATGGAGCGAAGCACTGGCTGTTAGTACTCGGATGTGTGGGCTCCCCTGTGGGGGCGCAAGTGGGTGACGCTGACTTCCTTCACTGTCTACAGGGCCTCCCGGCCACTGTCCCCCTCGGTCTTTCCTTCCTGGCTTCCTCTGCTCAGCCCATAGTTTTATTTTGAAATTGTTCTGTGTGCTGGAGTCACGTGCCCAAACTGGATGACCAGCCCACTCGTCTTTGGGCTCCTCTAGAAGCCTCTCGGTACTGTCCTCGGTCCGGCCCCATCTCCCGTCAACTTTCGGTAGTGGCCAAGTCTCACCCAGCTACGCTCCGACTCCAGGCCCTGTCCTGCTTTAACACTTTGTGGTCCGCTCACGTATTGGTACGTGTTTTTGTCACCGATATTAGGTGGCCGCTCACGTATTCATACGTGTTCATCTAGTCTCAGGTTTTTCACAGCACGGTGGATTTATCTGGAACTATTAGGAGCTATTTCTTGGATCGTACTCAGTCTAGAAGCTTTACACATTGTTTTGGTGAAAGTGTAAGGTGTTTTATGAGAGATATGGCAGTTTCTTTAATATCCAGTTGTTCAGGAGTTGTGTGTGTTTTATTGAATGCTTCTACCATTCATGCGGTGGCACAGAAAATGGCCGGCCCCAAGGGCTGGTCGATTTAAAGGGCACCGGCACACAAAGTGTGAACAGGCAGTATCCGTGGCATTACCTCAGTGCTCAGAGATATTTCCTTACAGACGTATCCTGCACATCCCACTGACAAGCTGCTCTTCTCTAACCGACATACTCTTGGATTCACCAAGCTGTAGACCGAGAGCTCACTCGGCTTGTAACTTGCTGTGTGGCTTCCCAGCGCGTGACTCTGCCCCTTTCCATCTCTCGATTCTCCTGACCACTGGTGATTTCATTTTCGATTTCTCTGTACAGAGCATCCTTGTCCCTGTCAGTTTGCATGAGGGTCTCTGGGTGTGGGGTGGACCTCGAGAAATGCAGATGGAACAAGGGGGCCTCCCTGCAGCTGCTCTCGCTGACCGGAGCCACCGTCTCCCCTCTCCCGCATCTCTGGCCTTCACCAGCAGACCTCTCGATGAGGAGAGTCAACTTGTGGGACGCAAGTTACTGCGTGGCCACCCCAAGCCACCGCAACTCAAACACCCCCCCCCCCAGGCGCTCTCTTCTGGGCCAAAGGCCCCTTGCAAGGAGAGCAGCGGTCAGCCCGAACAGCGTGTTCCTGGACCCGCCATCCAACTGGGGGAAATGGGTCGGGGTGAGAGCTAGTAAACCCCATCATTCCTCCTCCTCCCGTCCCACGGCGGTGGGCGAGGGTGGGGGTGGGGAAGGGAGCGCCTGCGGGGGGATGTCCATGGTAGGGGGTGGCTCTGTGTGGCTTCTTCTCCAGAGCTCGTTAGTCCTGTGAATGAGCTCTTGGTGCCTGATGATGCTCCCTGGAAAGGCGCAGAGAACCCCACACTGCTCCCCAACATGCTGGCCACCGGTCAGCCGGACAGGTGGTCATGCAGCTCTTGGGCGAGAAGTTAGGGGCACCTCAGAGTCTCTAACCTTCCTGGAGTTCCTTCAACCCCACCTGGGCCCAGGCAGATGCAAAATTCAGCCCCTTCTCGAGCCTCAAGCCGCCACACTCAGGGCTCCTGAGACACAGCAGGCCTGCCCACCCCGTGTGCCCAGGGCCAGGGGAGGCCCCGGGGTGGACCCCACCCCGTCCAGATCGACCCATGCCCCCTCAGACGTGGCCACGTCCTCCAAGCTGGCAGTGGTCACCCGAGCCTGCAGCGTGGGCAAGCAGAACACCACAGCAGGAGATGCGACCCTCCGCCCAGCTGCCAGAGCCACCCAGTGGGCCCCTCTATTTCAAAGTGAGCACGGCTCTCAGGCTCTTACTTTTCAAGGTGGCGTTGGAGAAGTCAGGCCCATGCCATGTGTATGATCCCTCTGCTGCCCACACAGCAAGCACGTCTGCCCAGCGGTCGCTAAAATGCGCCCTGTGGGCATCTGCCTGAGCCCTGTCCCTGTGCCAACTGCTGACGCATCCCCTCGCACTCCTGCCTTTCCTCCCCCAGGTCAGACCAGACAGGGAGCTGCCTCCTCTGCCCTTGGCCTTCTCCGGTGGCGAGTCCCGGGCAAGGGCGGGCCGGACAACCCAGTCGGCACCCCCGAGCGCCTGGGCCTTCAGGCGCCCACACCCGCCAGCTGTGTGCTGAGAACCAGGAGGGCCCCAGCCGTGGCAGCCTGATGGCCTCTGGTGCCCGCAGGCGCCAGACTGACCCATTTTAGGAGGCGGGCTAGGTCGTCGGTCACGGAGGATGGTTTTTCTGGATCTGGGAGGGGACGGATAACCGGCCAGAGCAGTGAATGGGGGTCCCACTGAGGCCCCTGGCTTCCAGGCCAGGCGGGTCTGAAATGCAGTGGGGGATCTCTAGCACCAGCTTGCGTGCGTTCCCCGTGCCCCCGTGGAATACCTATCCCAAAGTAGCCTCCAGAACACTCTCCTGGTGGCACTCAGGAAGGCGTGAGTCATATCTCCCAGGTTCTGATACGGGGCACCCCCCCATCAGTGTCGCCCCAAGACCCTTTTCCATGGCCCCCTCTCCCTGGTCTTCTGTTTTCCTGACACAGGCTTCCGGGGACGAGGGAGCAGGGTGCCCCCTTGAAGTTAGGCGGCTCTGTAACCCTAAGTCATGCTCCCAGCCCTCCTCACCTTGCCCTGCCTGCCCTCCTGGGGGTTTCTCTTCCAGCCCTTGGGGGACCCCTACCAAATGCCTCCCTCCCTGTGCTTCCCACTTGGGCCACAGGAGGTCTTGTGTTCTGGCCGGCAGGGGGCGCCATCTCCTCCCAGTCCCGTTCCCCCCCCACCCCCCCGCCGCCCCACACCTTCTTATTGGAAGCTGGAAATACTCTGCTTTCTCGAGCCAAGCCTGTGTGCTCCTCCTGGCCCCGTCTCCCCAAGGTCCAGGCTGGCTCCGAGGACCCCTGCCCCCCAAGCCCCAGCGGTCACCTTCGATGGCTCTTGCCAGTGGCTGTAAGATACAAAACTTTGTGGCTGACTCTGCCACTGCTTGAGTTCCTGGTGCCCCTGCCACAGTGGAGAGGCCAAGTGGCTGTAGCCTCGGCCCAGGCCCCGCCCGCCTCCCCCGTCCCGCTGCCCCACAGTCTGCAGTGTGGACTGTAAGGACCCCGCTGCCTGCGTGTTCTGACTCGGTCCTTTCAAAGCCAGGCCAGGCCGCTCTGGCTCCCCTCTGTCTTCTCAGTCTCCCACCCCCGTCTGCCTGCTGTGGGGTTGGGGTGGCCTGAGCGATCTGGAGCACATGCGGAGTGGACAGGGAGGGCTGTGGGAGCCCCAGGGTGGCCGGCGCGGTCTTCTCCCGCGAGGCCGGCCCAGGACACAGCAGACAGTGGTCTCGGGGTGGTCAAGGAGGTCGGGCTGGCTCCGGGCCTGCCTCGCTCCACCTGCCCTTGCCAGAGCGAGTTCCAGCAAGTTCCAGCCTCGGAGCTAGAGCCCACCCCAGCCGAGCTGAGCCACCGGGGGAGGGAAATAAAGAGGCTCTCTTGCCAGCGCGTTCTTCCCTTTCACGGTTTTTGGCCCTGCCCCCTGGTGCTCGCACAGCCGCCATCTGGCTCTCTCTGCTGAGGCCCAGCCCCAGCAGGCTCCGGGCCTTCTGGGGAGGGGCTGTTTGCTCGTGAAACCCAGGGTCTGGGGGCGCAGCATGTGGGACGCCAGGCTGGAATTTCTGAAATTCTGGGCCCGACTCCTGCGAGGGTTGGGCCTTGCTTCCCTTCCCGAGCCAGGTGGGAGCAGGAGGGTCCCCCTTGAACATCTCAGCCCGGGAGGGAGCAGAAAAATCGCAGCCGTCTTTGGGGAGCCCTGAGCGCTACCTCCAGGCATGCAGTCTGCACACGCAGAATCCCGCTTCACGGGCTGACAGCTTTTATGGACGGCGGCCCTCGCTTCCCCCTCTCGCACATTCCCCGATTTTATTTTTAAGGAAATAGTAACAACAGCCATTAGCTATTCCTTTGTATGGTTCCAGTAAAGGGATCGTTTAAAGGGAACGGCATGCTGGAATCGCCCCTCTTGTCTGGCTTGGGAGGCAGCGACGGCAAAAGCTTGGGGGAAATGCCCCCGCCCCCGAATCTGGGGCTCACTCTGGTGCCCCTGCACCAAGACCTCCCACTTTGAGGGGCTGCACACCCCAAAGGTGCTAAAACAAAAATTGACAGACAAGCCAACAGATCAAACAGGACACTTCAAAGAGAAGAAAGCCACAGGATGAAGGCGCGGCAGCCCCGTCCCCAAACACAGGGACACAAAGGCTCCTCCCTGCCCACGGCTGGGCCGTGTCTGCCCCAGCCCAGAGCGCCGCGGAGGGGTCTTCAGGGATGACATGACCAGTTACTGCGCTCTCCGTGCTCCAGCACTCGGAGGGGCTAATTAGTGCTTTTAATATGCAAATCAGAGCCTGGGCAGATTAAATCTAGGGAAAAAAAAAACAGCTGGTGAATATGTTATTTTAATTATTACTCCAAAGGAAAATGGGGCCTAGCTTGAGAGGATAGCAGGCGGCTGGGTAGCAAGTTCTCGCGGGAGGACCCTCCGTGAAGGGGCGAGAAGGTGCTGGAAGGGCCGAGAGATGGCCATGAGGTCATATGGGCGTTTCTGTCCCACCTGGCCGTGCAACTTGGACAAATTGCTTTTTCCCTGAGGACATCTGTTTCATCATTGGAAACATCAAGAGTTTGGATAAGATGATCCCATTGGATCGTCCATCTATCCATCCATCCATCTGTCCGTCCGTCCGTCCATCCTACAGCTATTCATTGGCCACAGTCCAGGCGCCGGGCCGAGGTGCGGCCCTGTTATATGGGACTTGCCTTGTAGGAGGAGGTTGGCAGTCAACAGGTAACACTGGGTGAAACAAGCCCAGGTGGGCGGAGAGGCTAAGGCAGGAAGGAAGCTTTGGCAGCGTTGTAGGAGGGCTCTCTGGATTTTTGGGGGGGAGTGGTGACAAGGGACCTACTTACAGCAGACAGCACTGGAGCTGCCCTGGGGGTGGAGTGTAGGTGGTTGTGGGGGCGTCACTGGCTCTTTGGGGCAGCGTTGCGCTCCCATCTGATACAGTCCCACTGAACCCCAACATAGCCCGGGACATGGAGGTGCAGGGAGGGATGTGACATCCTCAGGGGAGCTAATCCTGGCGCTGTTTCTCTTTTGAGGCTGGTTTCTTCTCATTCCTTGGTTCCGTCACTCAAGACCCTCACCCAGCAAATATATTTACTTACTGAGAGGGGCGTGAGAGCCACACAGGGCCGCCTCCTGTGTGTGTGTACATGTGCATGTATGTGCGTGTGTGTGCGTGTGCACAGCTGGCGTCCTTGGCTGGAACATAACTTCCAGTTCCTACATCCTTGGAAACTTGGAGGAACTTTCTAATAGGCTCTTACCATCCTCTTTCTCCCCCTCTCCTGGACTGAAGCCCAAGGGAACCCCCAAGCTCCTGGCAGAGCAGGGCACTGTCCACCCGATGTGTCCATGGCCTGGCACTTGACTTCCTGAGTGGGGTTTGCTTTTATCGGAAATGGCAAAGCAAACCTTGGAGATCAAGGTGTGCCGCATCTCTAGCCACATAGGGGGGCCCCGAGTTCCACTTTCTTGGGTACAGGGGCAGAATAATGGAAAATCAAATGAAAAATTCATTCTTCTCCACCAACCTTGCCTGGAGGCAGCGGGAGAAAGTCTTCGCTCCGGATGGAAAGCGGAGAAGGGGAGCGGATGCAGAGTAACAGGAAGAGTGGCGCCGAGAAGAGGGGAAGAAGAGAAATGAGAGAGATGGGGGTGAGGGAAGAGAGAGAGGGACAGACGGACAGCGAGAGAAGAACCAAAAAAAGGAGCAAGACAAACGAGGAACAGACAGCGTCAGGGAGGAGGGCAGAGAAGACCAAAGGGAAGAAGAAGGGGATGAGGCGAGGCAGAGGGCCTGGGCCGCACAGCCCGAGAGCAGGGGGCGGAGCAGACCCGGGGCTGGCTCCTGCCTCCCGAGCCCAGCGGACTGCCCAGTGCAGACGGCAGGATGCTGCGGGGTCTTGCTGGCGGCTGAGGCCTTCACGCCTCACTGTGCACCCCCGCCGAGGCTCTGTCCCAATCCCTGAGCCGACGCTCAGCGCTTTGGTTTCACTCCCCTTGAGGACACGGTGCTTCTTGCTCTTCTCAACTCTTCCTTCAGTTCAGCAGATGCCCCACGCAGCTGTGCCGGGCCTGGACCGGGCAGGGTAGGGGGCCAGCCAACACCCCAGCCGCCCACTGAGGGCTCGGGTTAGCTGAGGAAGCACCTGCAGCCGGGAGCGGGGCCAGTTTAGGGGGACCCACGGAGCGCGAAGGCCACCCGCTGAGCCGTCCACTCCAGGCCAGCCCTGCTGCTCTCTCTCTGTCCATCCTGCTGACTGCCCCGTGAGGTGCTGTCTCCCCCATGTGCCCGAGGCTGAAGTGGAGGCACGTGCAGCCAGCTGGTGCTTGGGGGAGGCTTTCTGGAGCAGGGCACGTTTGGACTTCGGAAGATGGCCAAGAGTCAGTCAGGGAAGGACGCTGAGAAGGGCTCAGGGCAGGAGGCCCAGCGGAGGTGAAGGCCCGAAGGTCAGCCCGCAGAGCAGCGCCTCTGCCGGGCCGCAGGTCACAGGGTGAGGACTGGGCTGCCCAGGCGCGTGGCAGGGGTGGAGGGGTCACCGAAGAGTTTTAGGGAGGGGGCAGAATGTTGTGGGAAGCTCCCGGGGTCAGTGTGGGGTGTTGGCCCCAGCCCTCAGATCGGGGAGGCCTGTAAGGGTCTGCGGTGAGGACCCGGCTCCCCGGGGCAGGGAGCCCGCAGCTAGGAGGGGCAGGGGAGGCACGGTGGGAGGGGTGCACGGCTGGGCGGAGCCTGAGGTTGCCCGCATTTGGCCACCGCACCCCTGTCTCTTTACTGAGAACGGAAGGGTGGGATTTGGGTGGACACTTGTGGAGGTAGAGGCTTGACTGGGGTGCTCGGAAGGGAGCCCCTAAGTCAGGTGAAAGGTTAAGGTGGTGTTGAAGTTGGATTTCTTACCTTGCTGTGTCCTGAGTTCCCCCAAATATAGAGCTTCGAACAACCGTCCTTTATTATGGCAGAGATTCCCTGCGCACGCGGCTGTGAGATTCAGAGATGTTTCCAGTCTTTACCCCGAAACCTTAGCTGTTCCTGCTTCCGCTTCTAACTGCCCTTCTGAAACTGCCGGGCCTCCCCGCAAACACGGTGGGGTTCCCTGTGCAGGCTGGAGGCTGGGCTTGGGGCCTGTTGGCTTGGCCTTCTGGGGCATCGACTGTGCTTTCTGTTCTTAAGTAGTTTTACTGCAATATACTTTAAATACCATAGAGGTCGCTTATTTATTTGCTAAATTTACCAAGCGATGCAGTCATCACCATAAACCAGTTTTAGAGCCCGATCACCACCCTAATAATTCCCCCAAGTCCACTGGCTCCTAGTCCCATTCCCACTCCCAGCCCTGACAGCCATGGTTCTGCCCGCCATTTCCAAAATCTTCCTCTTTGGGGACATTTCGTGTCAGTGAACTCATACGCTATGTTGTCTCTTGCTGCTGCTTTCAATTTGTGTGATGTTTTTGAGGTAGGTCCAAGTTATCGTGTGTTTGAGTAGTTCCTCCCTTTTGTTGCTGAGTACAGCTTCGTCAGAAGGACATCCTGGGCTTGTCCACGCGGGCGCCGGTGAACACACACGTGGTGGATTCAAGTTCTTGGGGGATTATGCACAGCATAGCTATGAGAATTCACGTCCCAGTCTTGATTTGGACAGGTGTTTGCATTTCTCTTGAATAGACACCTTGCAGTGGAATTGCTGGTTGTGTGATAAGTGCATGTTTAGGATTTGAAGAAATTGCCACATTCTTTTTCAAGATGGCCGTCCAGCTACACCCCTACCAGCCCCGAGTGAGAGTTCTCGTTTCCCCACATCCTTGCCAAACTTGTTATTGTCTTTTTGATTATAGCCATTCTAGTGGGTGGATAATGGTCTCATTGTGGTTTTGATTTGCATTTCCCTAATGAGTAATGATGTTGACATTTCTCGTGTGCTATAAACCATTTGTATATCTTCTTTGGTGACGTCTGTTCAATTTGGTCTATTTTTAAATTGGTCTTTTTGTCTTCTAATTATTGAGTTGTGAGAGTTCTTTATGTATTCTGGATACAAATCTTTTATCAACTATATGATTTGCAAATATTTTCTCCCAATATGTGCCTTCTCCTTTCAATTTTTAATGGTGTGTGTGGTTTTTTTTTTTTTTTGCAGCTTAAAAGTTTTTGATTTGAAGAAGCTCACTTTATGATTTTTTTCTTTTATGGATTATGCTCTTTCATTGCTGTGTCTCAGAACCTTCTGCCCAACAGAGGTGCAAAGTTTTTTTACTACTTTTTTTGGTAGAAGTTTTATAATTTTAGTTCATGTATTTTGAATTAATTTTTATATGTGGTGTGAGTTAAGGGTCTCAATTCATCCTTTTGCCTATGGGTATCCTATGGGCTCAAATCAAAGCTGTTACTCCTTTACCCAATGAATTGTTTTGGCATCTTTGTCAAAATTCAATTGATCATAAGCATTATAGTGTAATTATTTGGACTCTCAGTCCTGTTCCATTGATTCTGTCCTTATGCCACTACCACATTGTCTGGATTAGAGCCGCTTTATAGTCATTTTTGAAGTTTCATAGTGTAAATTCTTCAATTTATTCCTTCGTTTTAAAAATCACTTTAGTTATTCTGGATACTTTGCGTTTCCATATGAGTTTTAGGATCATCTAGTCAATTTCTACCATAAAAAAAAAAGTCAACTAGAATTCTGATAAGGACTCTGCTGGATGTATAGATCAGTTTGGGCAGAATTGTCATTTTCACAATATTGAACCTCCAGTCCTATGTGCGTGGACTGTCTCTTCATAGAGTTAAATTTTCTTTTAACCATCTCAGCAATGTTTTATAGCTTCAGTGTTCAGACCTTGACTTTCTTTTGCTAAATTTAGCCCTAAATATTTTATTCTTTTAGATATTGCAAATGGATTTTCCCCTTAATTTTGTTTTCAGAATGTGGTCAGGATATAGAAGTACAATTGGTTTTTATATCTTAATCTGGAATCTCATGACCTCACTGAACTCATTTATTAGTTCTGGCAGTTGTGTGTGTGCGTGTGCGTGTGCGTGTGTGTGTGTGTGTATGAGTGAGTGTGTGTGTGTGTCTGGGTAAGTGCGTGTGAGTGTGTATGTCTGGGTGAGTGTGTGTGTGAGTGAGCATGTCCAGGTGACTGTGTGTGTGTGTGAGGGCGCTTGTGCACAGATGCATGTATTCCTTACACTTTTCTACATTTAGGATCATGTCATATGTAAATAGTTTACTTTTCTTCTCTTCCAGTATAGAAGCTTTTATTTGTTTTCCTTGACTAACAGCGCTGGTCAGAGCTACCAGCACAGTGTTGAATGGAAGTGATGAAAAAGAACATTCCGCCTTGGTCTGATTTTTGAGGGGGAGGCTGCCATCTTTCACTGTTATGTATAACGTTAATAACGGGTTTTTTATAGGTGCCCTTTATAAGGTTGAGGGATTTCCCTTCTTTTCCTACTTTGTCAAGAGTTGCTATGAACATTAAATTCGTCAAACATTTTTTTTCTGTATCTTCAGATGATCCTATGTTTTGTGTCCTTTATTATGTTAATATAGGGTATTACATTAAATGATTTTCAGGTGTTACACTAAGTTTGCATTTCTGGGACAAATCCGATTTGTTCATATTGACTAATCCTTTTTATATACTGCTAGATTTGGTTTGCTAATATTTTGTTAACATTTTTTACATCTCTGTTCGTGGGGGCATATTGGTCTATAGTTTTCTTTGCTTCTGGTGTCATTGCTGGCTTTGGGATCAAGGAAATACTGCCTAATAGAATGAATTTTCTGAAATAGTAAAGGACTGGTACTATGTCTACTTTAAATATTTCGTAGACTTCATCACTGAGGGCTGGGCTTTGCTTTGTGGGAAGATTTTAAAAAGTACTAGTTAAACCTTTTAAAGCAAACTATAGCTCTCTCATATTTTCTGTTTTCTTGAGTCAGTTTTGTAATTTCTGCCTTTCTAGGAATTTGTCCATTTCACCTAAGTTTTCTTATTTGTTGGCATAAAGTTGTTCAGAGTTCTTATAATCCTTTTAAGCTTCTGAATGGTAATGATGATCCCCTTTTCATTTTTGATCTTGGTAATTTGTGTCTTTTTTCTTGCTCAGTCTAGCTAAAGGTTTGTCCACCTTGCTGATTATTTGAAAGAAGGAATTTGCAGTTTCACTGATTTTCTCTATTGTTTCTGTTTTATAGTTCAGTGCATTCTATTCTTCTATTTATTATTTACTTCCTTCTGTTTGCTTTGGGTTTAATTTGCTCTTTTTTAGTTCCTTAAGGTGGAAGTTTCAGTTATTAATTTGATATGTGTTTATATCATTTTAAATATAAATGTTTAAATTGTATACTTCCTCTAAGCACTGATTTGAGTGCATAACTTTTTATGTTTTGCTTTTTTTCATTCAGTTAAAATATTTCTCTAATATTCTTTGTGATCTTTTTTTGTTGACCCATGGACTACAGAAGACCTTTAATAGCCAAAGTCATCCTGAGAAAGTACAAAGATGGGGCCATCACATGTCTTGATTTCAAGCTATATTACAAGGCTATAGTAATCAAAACAGTATGGTAGTGGTCTAAAAATAGATGCATAGATGGCTGGAAAATAATTGTGAACTCAGAAATAAGCCCATGCTAATATTTTACAGGGTAGGCAAGAAGATTCAGTGGAGTAAAGAATAGAAAAACCAGATAGTAATGGGCAGAAGAATGAAACTGGATCTCTATTTTCTATCACTCATAAAAATTACATGAAATGGATTAGAGATGCAAGTTTAAGGCCCAAAATTGTGTGTAACTACTGGAAAAACCATAGGAAAAGCTTGACATTTGGTCTTGGCAAAGGCTTTTAAATATGACACCAAAAGTGCATGCAAGAAAAGCAAAGCCGAACAAGTGAGACTGTATTAAATTATAAAGCTTCTGCACAGCAAAAGAATCAGCAAAATAAAAAGACAACCTAAGGAATGGAATAAAATATTTTCAGACCATCTATCTGATAAGTTGTTAATATCCAAAATATATAAAGGAACTATCCAACTCAATAGCAAAACAAACATAAAACCAAATATTGTGATTTAGAAATAGGCAAAGGATTTGAATAAATATTACAAAAAATACAACTGGCCAATAGCTACATGAAAAGATACTTGAGTATCACTAATCATGATGGAAATGCAACTCAAAAACACAATGTGGTATCCTCTCAATGTGATATCCTTTCACATCTGTTACAATGGCTACTATTAAAAAGACAAGAGACAACAAGTGTTGGTGAGGCTGTGGAAAAAGGAAACTCTCGTGTAATGTTGATGGGAATGGTAATTGGTGTAGCCACTATGGAAAACAGTATGCAAGTTCCTAAAAAACTTATAAATTAGGGCTACCATATGATTGGGCAATCCACTTTCTGGGTATAATATCCTAAGGAAATGAAAACCTTATCTTGAAGAAGTTAGAAAAAGAAGGAAAAAAATATTGCATAGCTACGTAATAACCTCTTTTGGTAGTCTTCATTTCTTTGCATGTATTCCAGTTATTTTTTAATACTATCTCCTTTTAACCTAAAGGACTACCTTTTGTGTTCTTAAAAGGCAGGTCTATTAGAAACAGATTATCTCAATCACTGAGTGTGTTCCCATTTCATTTTTATTTTTTGAAGGATAGTTTTAGTGGATATAGAATTTCTGGGTGACAGTTTTTTTCCCATCAGTGTTTTGATTATGTCACTTCACTACCCTGACCTTCACTGCTTGTGAGAGTCACTTTTAATTATATTGTTATTACCCTTATGTAATGCGTCATTTTTCTTTCACTAGTCTCAAGAGTTTGTCTTTCAGCCAATTGACAATGATGTGTCTAGAGTGGATTTCTTTGTGTTCATTCTACTTGTGGTTTATTTAACTTCTAGAATATGTCATGTCACGCTTTCATCAAATTTGGGAAATTTTGGACATTATATTTATTATTCCCCCCTCCTTCCTTCCCTCTCTCCTCTCCTGAGATTCCTATCACACATATATTGGTTCTTGATATCTCATATTTATCTCTAAGACATGCTCATTATTAGTCTTTCTTCCCCCACCCCACCTTTTCAGATTGGATAATTTCAATCAGATACTTTCAATTTATTGATTTTTTTTAAAGATTTACTTATTTATGCATACAAGAGCTGGGGTGTAGGCCAGAGTTGGGGGTGGGGGCTGAGAGGATTCACCAAAGACAGAGTGGGGAGCAGAACAGGCAGATCTACTGAAATACACTGTTTAGGAGAGCAGCGGGCGAGACAGGAGAGGTCTGCTGCCATGTGGGTCAGTTCCCTGGCCGGGGATTAAACTCAGGCCGCAGTGGCTGGCAATAGCTTGATAGCACTGAGACTTGAACCCCTGCACCACCAGGGAGGCCCTGTTTGACTGTTTTCTAATAACTTGCTTGATTTAAGCCTGCCAATCTGTTTAACCTGAGTGTAGCTGCAGATGATTCTGTTTCTTTTTTTTTTTTTAATTCACTTTCCTTTTTTTTTTTTTTTTTAAATCCCGGTTCCCTAGAGCTTACCCCTGAATCTATGTAACCTATCAGTTTGCCAATGATCAGTTAGAAGTTGTGCTCAAACACCTTGAGAGGTAAGGCTCCAAGCCTCCGCTGATGGGTTGGTCTGTAAGTGAAAGCAGAACATTCAAAATGTGATCTGTTTTGAAGCCTGTCCCTGCCTTTTCTTTCATAGCGTTCGCCCCTGTGTGCAGGCTTGCAGTCAACCTGCTATTCCTGCATATGGCCTGTGCCTCTCCCAGCTCGTCTATGTGGACGTGTGGAGAGCGTATCAACACTTCTGTGGTCTCATTTCCCACATCTTCCTGCTGAGTTTCTGGCTAGTCTCCTGCTCATATTTGCCTCAATGAGAAGTACAATCCCAGGCTCACTAAATTTCGGGACTTCCCTGCTCATTTGCCACTGAGATTGCTAGTGTCACTAACAGTGCCGCTGGGTGTGAGGCTCTCCCGGCTCCTCCCCAAATCAAGCCATTCTCCTCTGTCATCAGAGTTACTGATTTTCACAGCTTGACTTGCCTTGGGAGAAAGGTCTGTGCTGGGGAATGGAAACAGCCCCCAGGCAAGGATGCTACAGACCCCACTGCTCTTGTCTGAAGCACAGGAGTTTTTCATGGAGAACCGCTTCTCAACTTGGTGTGTAGCACTGCTTAATTAATAGCTTTCTGAAATGGCTGTTTTTGACCGTTTTGTCCAGTTTTGTCACTGCTCTTTGCTCTGCTGTTCCAGAATGTCCTGCCAAGTCTGGCTTCTGAGAGCTCAGCACTAGCCACGCAGTCACGGGAAGACCTGGGGACATTTGCAAAAACTAGACTTCCAGTTAAGTTCTAAACTTGCGAATTCTGTTCCCTTGAGAACAGAGAAACTGCAGAGATTCCTGAGTTACTCATCTATCCAGCTTTTCTCCCTCCCACCCTCCCTTCCTCCCTCCCTCTCTCCTTCCCTCCCTCCCTCCCTCCCTCCTTCCTTCCTTTCCTCCTTCCCTTTCTCCCTCCCTCTACCCATTGCATTTTATAAACCTTTATCAAATGCTCACTCATTCTCAGTGACTTCTGAGAACAAAAACAACCAAGATAAAATCCTTGCTCCTGGGAATAGCGGGAAGAAAGTCTTGGTGGTGGTCGCAACCCCAACAGTAACTTTGAGGGACCACACAGGGTTAGGGTAGGGGGGGTGCATTGGGGTGAAATTGTAGCAGAATGGGGCATTCTCCTGGCCCTCCCCATAGCTCTTCCAGCCCCGCCCGGCGCTCCAGTCCCTACCCAGAGACTGCTGCAGCCATATCTCTCGTGTCTAACGTGGAGCCCACTTAGCTTGGAGGGAATTGTCTTCTCTGGTTTATATCACAAAACTCTAGACAGCAGTTCTTTATCTTCCACCGAGAACTGTTTCATGCTCTGGCATAGCAAAGTGTCTGCAGACAGAGATAAGCTGTGCTTTCACATTTTTGTCTACAAAATTAATGATCTACAACTACAATAAAACCGTCATCTCCTGTCACTGGTGGGATCACAAGACATTTTGAGCTTAAGAAAAAAACAGCACCGCAAAACCTCAATGGTAAAGAAAGTGCAGATGTTTTTATTTTCCCTTTTCCTTCAGTAGTGTTTACATTTGTTAGAAACACGGAATCATAAAATGCTGTTGTTGGAAAGCTCCTAGGAGATTTCTAACCCAAAGACTTACTTTCATCGGCAGGGACTTGGAGATGTGCCCAGAGGTGCTGGGTCAGTGGCTCTGCCAGCCCTGGGCCTGGCATCTCCCCTGCGGCCCTGCTTTCTGTTCTCCAGCTGCCTGATGGTGGGGTCAAGCTCTCTGCGTGTGCAGGAAGGCCTGGCCTTGTTCTTGCAAAGCTGGCAGCCAGAAGTGTCCACACTTTTGTCTCCTGGTGTCTCACGTGCCGTGTGGGGCTCAGACTGCTTCGCGCTAACCCCCTTGCCTCTTTGAGACTCACGGAACCTTTGCCGCAGTAAATTCATGCAGGGCCGCTGACATTCAGCGGTAGGTGTCTGGTTGCCCAGTTGTTCAAACGCTGACATGCTGGCTTTCCAGCGGTCAGTTTGTTGACTGAGCCTGAGGGTGCCCTCCACGACCCTGACCACCCAGCCACCCATCAACTGAAGGTTAATTCTGGACAGCTGGGGCCCCCTGCGGCCTGCTCTGCCCCTGAGGCTGCTGTCTGTGCTGGTGGCCTCCTAGTTGCCCACTAGCTTGGACGTCAGCGCTGGCTACGAGCACGGGCGCTGGAGCCAGCCTGTCGGGGTTAGTCGCAGCTTCCGCTCCGGCTCCCTGAGGATGGGCCGGTGCTTACACCCTGCAAACCTCAGTGTTACCATCTGCAAACGGGGGTAGTGCCCAGTCTGCGCAGCTGCTCTCTGAGGGACATGGACAAGACACCTCGTTTCTGTCTTGTTGGTCATCACTGTTGGCCCCCCATATTTCTCTCCATGTCCCAAGTCGAGAGTCACGTGTGGGGCTCTGGCTGGTCCTCTGGCTGGTCCTCAGGCTACACACAGGCTCTCAGGAAGAAGGCGGGAGCTGCCCGAGGCCTTTCTCTTTTGGACTCTGCTGCTGCTGAGTGTGGCCCAGGGCGGCCCGATTGGCCACAGCTGCTTCTCTGCCAGGACCCCAATCCCTGCCCGAGTCTGTTCTCTCCTCCGCCGCCCACATTTCACTACAGCCAGACCTGCTGCCAGCCCACCGGGTTTTGTGGGAACTGGAAAAAGACGGCCCCTTTGGACAGGCCTATACAGCAACTGAACCCCAGACTGTGTTCAGGCTCCACTGCCCCCTCCACCACATGCCCTTTGTGCAGTGCACCTCCTGTACGACCGTCTGTGGCATCCCTGCTGGCAGCATTCAGGGGCATTTGGGAAGAAGCCAATAGATCTGCAAGGACTGGGGGACATGAGAAACAGCTACCTGAGATGATTAGTCCAAGAGTTGCGCTACCACCAAACAGATGATTAATAAGGTGTCCTGCACCCTGAATTGTTCTCCTGTAGTCGTTTGTGGGTGCTGGCTCTGTGTCAGGCTTGAGGATACAGACACAATTGGGACCTGGATTTCATCCCCGATGGATGTGGCATCTAGGAGAGGGGCAGCTGTGTGGACCCAGAGCTCCATCCCTGGTCTAGTTGGGAATCTGCCCTGGGGCCTCCCTGAGGCGGGAATCCAGGAAGGAGGGGCAGCCTTGAGCAGGGGGCAGCCTGTGCCCTCCTCTGCTGAGCCTTCCTGCCGGGACTGGCCTGCGCTCCGGCTTCAGCCCCTCCAATAGAGAGACTCTTGTGCCTGCAGCCTGCCTGCAAGTCCCCCATTAGCACGTTTTCTTTCTTGGGGGGGCCTTGGCTGAATCCTGACACCTCCGGCCACCCTGGAGGGAGCTGCCTCCTGTGGGGAGTGGACAGTGCCCTCCCTGAGCAGCTCTGCAGCTCTGTGGTGTCGAAGGGATGCCTTTGAACCTGTGTGGGGTTTGCAGATGAGCGAGTTTTGCCGTCGCATGCTCCAGGAACAGAATCACCTTTGGTAGGGTATTAATGTAAAAGTTTCATTTAAAAGACACCAGCTGTGGTCCTACCCAGGTTTATTCATATGGGACCTTCACTGGGTCAACTTAATACTTAACTACTGCTTATTATCCCATCAGTCTTCAGGGACAACCCATGATCTAATTGCCCAGCATTTATGTTGCTTGGTAACCACAAATAGAGAATAATAGTTCTTAAAGGGGCAGTGTGGAATTTCATGCCCCTGCAGTGAAGTACACTTCATTTCCCAGAGCACCCTGTGTTTTTTAATTCAGTGAATAAAAATGTGTAATGAATAATTAATTATGTGCTTGGAGGCACAATAGCTGCCTACTTTTGAATATTCATCAGCGGCATTATTAATTCACTAGAAATCCCAGGGAGGAATGGGATAGGCTTTTAGCCTAGCTGGAGGACTTAAAGATAATGCTTTGCAACACGCACAAACTTTTTGAGAGCCGACTTTTCTTTGGGAGACGCTTTCTGGGTAATTTTCCTCTTTTAAGACCATTTCACCATGGCCTGGATTCCCATGGAGCTGGTGGGACGCAGAGACCACCAGTGACCATGAAAAAGACCCACTCTGGACCGCCTGCCTGGAAAGTACATTAATAACCAGGCCCACTTGTCCCCCGCAGCCCCGAGAGTGCTAATGGGAGCCAGAGGCCTGGTGACAGAGGCGGGAGCCCACGCTCGCTGCTGAAAGGAGAGCTAAGAGTGTATTAGGCAGCTTTGTGCTTTCCCACTCGGACCCTCTCCTGTCATGGAGACCAGACAGCAGTCTCCTCTGCAGCCTTCCGGGGGCTGATCTGACCCACGACAGGTGCTGGGCAGCAGGCCTGGCTACCAAAGAGTGATGTGGGTCATGGTTGAGAGCAGAATCCTGGCCTCTAGGCCTCCTAGTCCAGTTCTCTTCAACAGTGTCTCCAGGAGCTGTCCTGACTGAGTTTCCTCCTGCAGTCTTCTGAGATCTGCAGGGGTACAGCTCCTTACCCACTTCTCATTTAGCCTGTGGGAAATCTTCCTGTGGCCAGGATTGCTAGCTGCCTAATCATACCCTCTCTTCCCTTCTTCCTTACTAATACAACCTTCACATCCCATAACTGACATGGCACCTGGCTGACAGATCATATTTCCCTGCCTCCCTTGCAGCTAGACATAGTCATGTGACTGAGTTCTAGCCAATGTGATGATGCATACGGAAGTTGCTGGACAGAACTTCTATGGGGTGTTCTTAAAAAGAAGTGGGAAGAGATTTCTGTATGATCCTCCACCTTTATTTCTCTCCTCGAGTTTGTATTGTAGATGAGATGTTGACACTCCATCAACCATCTTGGGTGATGAGGTAGCCCTGAGGGTGGAAACAATGTGCTTGGAGGTTGGGAATTCTAAGGGAATTAGGTGTCTGGTGGCCAGAATTGCCTTTCTCCAGTCTCCTTTACACAAGAGAGGCATGAACCCCTCATTTGTTTAGTTTAGATTGTTCTGGACCTTCTGTTATGTACTACCAAATCCTATCTTATAATCTAGTTCCCCAACTTGGAGTTTTGTCTTTGTTCCTGCATTATTTTTAGATTTTTAGCATTTGTTCTTTCTGAGAGATGTGAAAGTTCTTTCAGAAGTTAGCCTTAAAGGAGCCAAGAGTATACAATGGAGAAAGGAAAGTTTCTTTGATAAATGGTGTTGGAAAAATGGACAGCCATATGCAAAAGAACAAAACTACAATCTCATATCATACACGAAAATTAGCTCAAATGAATTAAAGACTTGGATGTAAGACCTGAAACCATAAAATACACAGAAGAAAACATAGGCAAAACACTTTTGGGTCTTGACTCCAATGGCAAGGGAAACAAAAGAAAAAGTAAACCAATGGGACTACATTAAACTAAAAAGCCTCTGTACAGTGAAATAAACTATCTTTATAAACTGAAGAAAATATTTGCACATCATACATCTGACAAGGGACTAATATTCAAGATCTAAAAAGAACTCAAACAATTCAGCAAAGAGAAAGCAAATAATCCGATCAAAAAATGGGCAGAAGCACTAAATAGGCACTTCTCCATAGAAGACATACAGAATGCATATGAGCACATGAAAAAATGTTCATCATCATTTGTCATCAGGGAAATGCAAATCAAAAACACAATGAAATATCATCTGTCACCTGTAAGAATGGCCCATATTAAAGTGACCAGAAATAATAAGTGGTGCTGGGGATGTGGAGAAAAAGGAACTCTCATACACCATGGGTGGGGATGTAGACTGATCCAGGCCCTATGGAAAAGCAGCATGAGGTTTATCGGAATACTAAAAATAGATCTACCATATGATCTAGCAATTTCACTCCTGGGTATCTACCCAAAGACTGAAAAAAGCACTACTTCAAAAACATCTGTGCACTCCTATGTCTACCAAAGCACACTATAATGGCTAACTTTGGACATAACTAAGTGCCCAAAGACATAGTGGATTAAGATGCAGTGTGTGTGTGTGTGTGTGTGTGTGTGTGTGTGTGTGTGTGTGTGTGTGTGTACAAAGTGGAATACTACTCAGCTGTAAAAAATAAAGATGGAATCTTGCCATTTGCAACAACCTAGATGGAATTGAAGGGGACGATGCTAGGTGGAAATAATCAGAAGGAGAAATATAAAGATTGCAGAGAAACAAAAGAAAGGAGCAAACAAAACTGAACAAACACACCCTAGACGAAACAAACCTAGACTAACAAACCTAAAATAAACCCTAGAAATCTGACTGTCGATTGGAGGCTAACACAGAGGCAGGATTGGGGTGGAGAACCAGGAGGGAAGGACACCCAATGGGCTGTGGGGGAGGACTCTGGTGCCTTGGGAGTGAGTGTGGTGTGGGGACATACAGCTGGAGAGGTGTAACCTGCACTTCTGAATCATATACTGTGTTGTAAACCAGTGTTACCTCAATTTAAATAATACAAAATATAAAATAAAAATTTCAACTACTCCCTCCTACAAATTTGTCTTGAAGTAATAAAATATGCCATGTGTAACCCAAGCAGAAGTAGGTGCTTTAAAAGCAATGTTCTGTAAGGAGGGCTGCAGACCTACTCTGTGCTCTCTTTGGGGTCCTGGAATCTTGACAGGAAAAGGCAGGACATTTAGGCATTTCTCTGTAACTGTGGTTTGGAGGACTTCTCTAATTTGGGACTTGAGTCACTGAAAAGATTTTTCTGACCTGGTTGAACTCATCATCTGAAATGAGAAATTCCACAGCTCATCATATCTAAGACACTATCAAATGTATAGTACACCAAAGAAGAAAAAAGTGAGTCAGCTATAATTGTAAGATTGGAAATTTGAAATGTGGAAAGTGTGCTTTACAGAGTCAGTGAAATAGACACGTAGAGTCAGGTCGGCAATGGACATGTAACCAAGAGAGGCATCAAGGCCGCGGCAGAGCCCCCTGCTCTGGGCTGCCTCTCCACTCTAGACAAGAAGTAGGTGAGACCTTTCTGGATCCCAAATAATTTTGCTCCACAATTCGTAGACCAGGAAGGAAACCACTTTTTGGAATTAGAATCTCATTTCTAGTCACTAGGCGTATCTGCCTCTACGTAGGAGATGACGCCGCGTTCACGCTCAGCGCTCATCTCTTGCCTGGTGGTCCTGGGGGAGTGTGTCATCTCCACGCGCCTCACGAGATCCCCAACGTCTTACCGAGATAGGGATTTTCTGTTGCTTGGTCTCTCCTGGCTTTGGCTCTAGGTTCTCTCTGTGTTGGCTGCGTTGCACTTGCATCTTGATCAGGGGAGAAGCTTTTTTCCCTGTCCTCTCCCTATCAAGGCCTGTCCACACCCTGGCTCATAGCCCTCGGTTGTGCGCTCTCCTGCAGTAGGGCTGGGCTGTTCCTGACCGGACAGCTCTCCCTTCTAGCACCTGAGCTGCTCTATTTTGCTCTATTTTGTTGCTTTCAGGAGTTGGCACACCTTCTCAATCAGAGGTGGGGGAGGGCTCTGCCTTCCCCACCCTCGGAGGGTAAATTCTGAGGTTGCTCATGTGATTTCTCAGAGGTTTCCCCACAGGTTAGCCTCAGCGTCTCGGTTGTGGGAACCCACTCCCTAGCACTTCCTTCCTGCCCTTCCTTCCCTCATTTTTCCTACTTCTTCTCTTGTTCTTCTTCAGATTGCCTCCCAAGTAAACTACCGATGCCAGTTCAGCAGGGTCTGCTTTGGGAGCACTCTGTTTATGAGAAAGAGTAACTTTCTGGCAGGTGGGCAGGCTGGAATGGATTCCAGGAGACAGGGACGTGGACACCATTAAGAACCATCCTTGTGGCTTCAGCCACAAGGGGTTGTGAGAGATTGTTCCAGATGAGTTGCACTTCTAGGGACCTCTGCCTTCACGTGGGCCTCTCCCCATGGACTCTGGTCTAGGCTGTATGACCCATGAGACACCAACAAATACTTCCACAGAGGCAGTAAGTGCTTGCACCTTTGAGCGAGCCCTTTTGGAATATTTCTGTTAGGCCACCAGGAAGCCTAGTCCAACCTACTTGAGGAGCATGGAGAACTCCAAAATACAGCCGCGCCCACCACCAGATGTGAATGAGGCTGCCAGCCAGGACCCATTAGTTCAAAAGTCCACCTGCATCAAACTAGAAATTTTACACGTCTAACTTTTAAAAATATAGCCTAGCAAGCTTGCTTTTAGCCAGTGAGACACTGACTGCTTTACATACCCCAGGAAACTGCCCACCATTAGCAGCCAGAGATAAGATGACCCCAAGACTCTAAAGACCCCAAACTCCAGCTATTGACAGTGTCACCTAGGTCAGGAGCACCCCTCTCCGGTCTCCCCCCGCCAGGAGGTCCTCTGCCATCTGTCCCCTCTGGGTGCTGCCTCAGGACAGGCTCACACTCTAAGGAACTTCTTTCTTTCCTAAGCGAACCTGTCCAAGTGACACCCAAATTAAGCTTTTTGCATGTTACTGCCACCTCGTGGTCAAAGCTTTCCCCATCAGCCCCGAAATTCCTTGAACTCACTAGGGTTGGGAGACGAAGACCTCACCCAGGAGGATGAAGTTCTCAGGCAGAGCCATAGAGGGCAGGAGTCCTTCCTGGGAGCTGTGGCTGCCAGTCTGTAGAGGCAGACAGTAGTGGAGGGGTTGCAGAGGCAGATGGTTGAGCTGGGAGGGGGCTGGAGCGCACAGGGCTGGGAAGGTCCCTGGGGTTGCAGAGTCAGAGGAGAGGAGATGACAGGGGATTGGTTTTATTTAAAGTCGCCAAAGTTGATGTCCTTCAAGTGCCGTGATGGATAGTTCTTTGGACCTCATTGTTAGAGAGGGCATGGTTCAGGGACTTTTGGATCCAGATCTGTATGTGACACACCATGAAGAGCCTTCACACCCTTTTCTCTCTTTTTCAAAGCTCTCTGCTCAAGAAATAAAATTTCCTAATTTTTCTCTTTCGCCAAATTCCTGGCTGAGACCCAGTGAACTTGCTCTAGACGAGGGCGATAGCATTACCTGTGCTGCCTTGTCGTTTTCCAGGAAGTTCAGGTGTGTGCATTGAGATCATCCACATAGACCTTCTTGCGTTTTTCTCTTAGCTTGGGTCGAGACGGAAGTAACGTGAACAGGTATCTTTTATTTCGAAGAGGATGACACTGGTTAATAATAACTGTAAGAAGGCGAATGAACTCTACATTCTGAACGCCTCCCCCTCCCCTTTATGTTTTGAGTAAGAGTGGAAGAATCATGAATAATAAATATGGAGATAAGAGAATGAAACTGGGAAATCAATTTACTGCAAAATATTTGCATATTTTATTAAAAGAAGCTGTGTATGAGACCATAACAGGGAAGGATGATTTATACTTTGATTTGATTTGTGTACGTTATGCCCCTGGGAGGACTTGCCTTTCCCACTGGTGTCAAAGACTCCTGGTGCATCAGGGTTGGGAAGCCCTGAGATGTCAACTCTAAGCCTCTTGCTCTAAGAAAAGGGAACCGAGGCCTGGAAAAATGACATGGGTTGGTCACCTGGATGGGCTGTCATTGTCCTTGATGTCAGGACACGATAAAGACGTAAAGCGCGTGACACGAGGATGCGTGTCCATGGTCTGTGCCATCTTCACCCAGGGTAGCAACACAAGAATCCGCGCCTGCTCTTACGAAGGTGCATATAAACACAGCCGGGGCATCTGGGCACACTTGACAGTTATAAGAGAGAAGGAGTTTTTCATTGACTGTCTACTAGATGCCCTCCCCATGCACCCTGCTCCAGGGGCAAACTACAGTGAAGATCTTTCTTTGTGAAATGGTGGGCTTCTCATGGAGTAGCTCCTGTCTGCTATACAAGTATTTTATTTATATTTTTTAAGATTTTTTAAAAATTTATTTTGCATAGAAAAACTGGAGTGTAGGCCAGAGGTACGGGGTGTGAGAAGATTCTCCAGAGGCAGAGTGGGGAGCAGAACAGTCGGATCCACTGAAATCCACTGCTGAGGGGAGCAGCGGGGAGACAGGAGAGGTCTGCTGCGCCCTGTGGGTCAGCTCCCTGGCCAGGGATTGAACTCAGGCCATTGTGGTGGGCTGTCATGGTGGAAGCACTAAGACTTAACTCCTAGGCCGCCAGGGAGGCCCTATGACAAGTGTTTTAAGAGCCACACCCCTTCCAGCTGCTGACAGCCCCGGGGTTTGGGGTTGAGCCCCCTAAGAACCAGGAGCCTTTGATGACTGGGTCTTCCTGCTGGGCTTGTCTGTAGCTTGTGCCCTCCAGGAGACCGTGGTTCCATCCAGTGGTTTCTGCTCCGGGTTACTCTTCCCAGGAATCCACTCTTCCTTTGAGTGGTTGCCCCACAGAGTTGTGGGTTCCCACGCTGCTCAGAACCCCCCAGGTTGCTGGCCAGTACCCCTTCACAGTTCCCAGGGAGACTCTTCCAAACTGTCCCCACTGCCCTCTCCCTCCCTCCCTCTCGGAGGACAGTTGGCCTCCCACCGGCTGGGGAGCAGCGGCCGTCCCAGTGCGTGTGGAGTGGGCCTTGTGCCTGTGCTGGACTGTTTGCCAGTAGTTCAACTGAGGCAGCAGCCGCCCCATTGGAGGTCCAGGTCCAGCAGAGCAGGGGCCAGCCATGATGAGCAAAGGCAGGGTCCCCACATCTCTGGGTGGAGGGGAAATGCAGGAATTCTTTTGGGAACATCTTGTTTCAGGGTGGGAAGACAGATAGAGATGGGTCTCGTCAAATATCTTCATGACTTTTGGGAAGCCAACCAACCTTCCTTCTTTCCTTCTTCCTCCCTCCCTCCTTCTCTTCTTCTCTTCCATCCATCCATCCATCTATCCACCCACCCACCCACCATCCATCCATCCATCCATCCATCCATCCATCCATCCATCCATCCATCCATCCACTCATCCAGTCAATCACTCATCCCACTGAGCCATCCCGCGATACCCATATGGGGCTGGGTATCGTGCTAGGCTCCAAGTGCACAGACACATGAGATGCCCATCCTGCCATGAAGCGCTCACAGTCTGCTAAGAAGCTTGGACCTAGTTCACCAGGGCAAAGGCGGTAACAAGACAAAGTCAGAGGGAGCCCAAAGGAAATAGCTTTCATTCAGCTGGAGCAGGTCGCTGGGAAAGCGGCTCGATGAACGGGTGTGCCAAGGAAAGAGAAAGGAAGAGCAGGGCAGGAGGACACCAGAGGAGCCAAACGAGAGAAGGGCAGAAGGATTGCAGCCCTTTGTAAATTTTCTACCTACCGCAGAAAAGCGGATGGAGAGTATTCTTTAGCCAGATAAGCTAGCTTCCGGGAGGCACTGGGGAATCAAGTCCTGGGCTTGCTGGCATTTCAGATGGCAGAGAGAGCTAATGGGACGGTCACAGCCAGGATTCTGAAGTTTATTTATTATTAAGCTTTTGAACTTGGCTCCCAGCTCTAGATTTCCCAGAGTCCTGTCCCCCTTGCATTTGAGGCCATAGGGAGTGTCCTTGTAATGTAGATGAGGAACTTGTCGCTCCCAGAGAAGGGTGGGGACCGGTCCAAAGTCACATACAGCCATTGCAGCCAAAATATTAGGTGGCATTATTCACAGAGCCATTCAGCAATGAGGTGAAATAGTGCTGGAAAGAGAATGGAAGTCAGAAGACCAGGAAACATGGATTCTATCCTTTTAGAAATCTGATACACACAGAGTTTTTCTTTCCTTTTTTTAAAAAAGATTTATTTATTTATGCATACAAGCTGGGGTACAGGCCAGAGGCGTGGGGCGGCGAGAGGGTTCGCCAGAGACAGAGCGGGGAGCAGAACAGGCAGATTGATGGAAATACACTGCTGAGGGGAGCAGCGGGTGAAGCAGGAGAGGTCTGCCGGGCCATGTGGGAAGCTCCCTGGCTGGGGATAGAACTCGTGCTGCAGTGGCCGGGCGTTGAACTCGTGTCACCACTGCTGACAGTGCTACAGCCCAGCACTTAACTGCTGCACCACCAGGGAGGCCACACAGAGTTTTCAACAATGAAGTGAATACTGGATACTTCTCTTGCTTCCTGGGTCTACTCTTCTTTTCTCCTAATGTACCTGAGGCCTTCTGGGTCATCACCTCTTCTCCTTTGTGTGTATCCTGGGAGGAGCTGTCAATCAAAGGTCCCCTCACTCTCCTAGAGGAATGGGCTCAACCAATCAGATTCTCCCCTGAGATTCTTGAGCACAAAAGACAAGTATAAAGAAGGGCTGGAGCTGGTTCCTTCCGGAACTGGCCTCCCGAGGGACACTTCACGAGTCCGCCCACTTAGGTTCCCAGAGCTGCCCAAGTTCTGTCCACTCCAGCTTCCCCTTCATTTCTGAGTGTCCCCACCCGTGGAGTTGAGGATGAGCTGATCTGTCCTGTTCAAACCTCTGCCCCCTCATCTGTCCAGAGGGAGAGTAATCTACCCGGCTATGCTTTTGTGATATTCAAATGAGTCCGTGGGGTAAAGGCGTTCTGCAAACTGTAAAGTGCGGTAGGCATGTGAGAGGCGATGGTTATTGTGCTTATTATGAAGGAACAGCAAGTGGCCACTGAAAGCACAGCCCGACGGTGCTGGAATAGCCCTTGCGAGTGTACATAGCTGCCTTCCACGGTGACTCCATTTAAAATGTACTGCAGAGGGAGCCCGGGGGCATACACTCTGCTGAATCCATCGATTTGCATGCTGTTCATTAAAAACATATCTAAAAATAGACCCAGGTCAGAGAAGGTGTCCCAGACAGGAACGTTTTTCAGAGCTTGACCCAAATCCCTGTGATCTTGTTTTCAGGCATCCAGGCTGCCTGAGGAGACGGGCCTGACCGAGCTCTGTCCCTGCGGTCATCTCCTGCCTCCTGAGAGGTCGGGGTCCGCTCCCCGAACATTTGCGGCACAAAGCGCCATCTGGAGCCACCACCTTCTAAAGTACAAGAGCCCAGTGGCTTCCAGGATCGCGGCTGTCCCTTCTCTAAGCAGTTTGCTTCTTCCACAGCCGTTGGGGTCAGGCCCCATCTGGTGGGTTTGCCTGTAATGGGCCCGGGACTCTTCCGCCTGTGTCTCCGCATCAGGCTCTTTTCCGAGTCTCAAACCTGCGCAGCTCGCTGGGCCTGTCTCTCGGAGCTCCGTGAGCTCCCCGATAAGCTCGTTCCCCATTAGTAGGAGACTCTGCCTCCTGCTGCCCACCTCCTCCTCTCACCCAGGAGCCCACCCCCGATGCTGGAGCCCCCCGCCAGCACCCCGGCCTCTCCCTTACATCCAGCACCCAGCAAGTCCTGCCAGTGTTCATCCACTTTTCTAGACTATTCTCTCCTGCAAGCTCAGTGATAAACCTGAAACCTCCTTCCCTTCTTCCCTTTCCTCTTTCCTCCTTCCTCCCTGTCTTCCAATTTTCTTTTTCTCCCTTTCTGTTCCTTTTTTGAAGAGGATGAAAAGGAAAAGAAATGACAGCAAATCAGAAGGGCTCTATAAATCATGTAAGTCAGGCCCCTAGAGGTCCCCCTAGTCCGTAGAGGAAGAAGCCGAAGTTCCAAAAAGCCAGTGGGCCCAGATGGCCACTGGCCGGTCCAGAGTCTCTGAGAACTGGGAGAACGTGCCTTTCCCTGGCTGAGCGCCCTGCTCCGGGCGCGGGCTCGGCAAGCAAAGTGCCGATCAGACTTCCGAGGTTCCCTGCCTTTGTAGTCAGCCACCCCTTGGCCGTACAGGGCAGACGTGGAAGTCACTTGCCTCAGATTCCACGACTAGGAGGCTGCGAGGGAAACACAGGACTCCAGGGAGCTTTACAGCTCTGTTCAGGATGCTGCTGGGGGCCCCTCTCGCCTCCGAAGCTGCAGCAGCACGTCCACGGACGGTGCCACGCAGCCCCGCCACACCCTCTCCCGGTCCTCAGCGAGGTCCTCGTTGAAACTTTAAGGTCGAGAGTGAGAGGGTTTGGCCTGCCCGGGGGTGGGTGTTGTGCAGCGTTGCTGGTCTGCAAAGGTGCCCTGGGGTCCCAGGCATCCCTTCCTTAATGGTCCTCCCGCCGATCACCCACAGAGGCTGTCAGATGCAGGGGATGATTGGTGATGGACGCTGACTCCAGGGCGTCCTGGGGCCCTTCCTCCAGCAGACCCGCGACTGGGCTCTAAGTGACCCATCGTGGGCCTCTGCAGGGCCCGGGGCCTCGGCACGGCGGTGCTGTTTCAGCCTCTCACTGTGCGGGACGAGGTGAGCTGTGTGCCTGACGGATGTTACTCAGCCCAGGCATTTAGATGCACTGGTGTTCGCTTTGCAGAGAATCAGCTAGTCTCCCCAAATTCCCCTGAGCTGGTCTGGATCCCGCTGTCCCTGAAGCCTGTCCCCTTAACCGCTTCAGGACTTTCTGTAACTGAGCGGCGGTTATCTACATAACTTACGGGCGGTGCGGCCGTCCATTCTCTTAATAAATTTTTACTATGTCAGTGATGCACCAGGTGAACACTGGGATTTTGTGTAGGGCTCTGTCTGCCACAGTATCTTAAAAAGTGATCACAGGGCCTCCCTGGTGGCGCAGCGGTTGAGCGCTGCGCTGTGGCGCTGTCGGCAGCAGCGATGCGAGTTCAATACCCAGCCGGGGAGAATCCCACATGGCGTGGCAGACCTCTCCTGCCTCGCCCGCTGCTCCCCTCAGCAGTGTATTTCTGCCAATCTGCCTGTTCTGCTCCCCACTCTGTCTCTGGTGAACCCTCTCACTGCCCCACACCTCTGGCCTGTACCCCAGCTTGTATGCATAAATAAATAAATCTTTACCAAAAAAAACCCAAAAAACCTTTCACTTAAAAAAAACCAAAAGTGATCACAGCTCCATGAAGCAGCCGACAGCCTCTTCCTTCCAGTTTATCAACAGGTGAACTGAGGTTCATTAAGGGTGCCTGGCAGGTAGGGACCCTCCTCGCCCTGCCCAGCCCCCTCACCCAACCTTGTAGCCCAGCAGCCCATGGTCAGAGAACTTGCTCCTGTTTGGCTCCAAGGATCTGGGCAAAGCACTTTCCTAGACAATTTTGCAGTTTGTTGTGTTAACAGACAGGAAAACATTGGGCAAGGCAGTTTGAAGGTAACCAGAGACAGGCAAAAGGAGGCACTGCCAATTGATCCCAGCACTAGGGAGTCCCAGCAGAACAAAGTAATGGAGCCCTGCAGTATTCCACCAGAAAAGTATTTGTGCGTGTAAATATCCTCCAATGCCCAATGAGCAGGGAGGGAGGAAACCCCTTCCAGAAGGTTATTTCCCCAACTTATTCCTTAACCCCACAGCCTGGAGGCACCCACATAACTCTAGGAAATCAAAGAGATTTGGAGATGCATTGAAAGCACGTGGTGGAGTCAAGTCATCTGATTTGTTTTCTATGTCAGCTATTTTTTTTTTTGGATGCTGTGCAAGTGCTTCATAATGAGAAGGCCCATTTATGAAAAGACAGACCCCACACTGGGCAACTGTAACATTTCCACCTGCCTCTCTGCTGTGGCCAGAGCATTTCTGTGAAATTTAAAATTGTCCCTATTTTCTTCTGAAACTCCTGAAGTAAGACGCTGTCCGGCCCCACAGAGCTTGTTGCCAGGTTGGAGATAAGAGACTGGCTTGTGAGGCAGGAGACCTTGTTGGAGGCTTGCCTGTCTCTGGAAGTTGACCTAGAGTAGCAGTTCTGAAATGGGGGGTCCTCCTGGCGGGGATGACGTCTGCATGTATTTTGGTTGTCATGACAGTGAAGTGCCTGGCACCTAGTAGGTCAGGCCAGGGATGCAGCTAAACATCCACAGTGCACAGGCCAGAACTCCTCCCCCTTCGCCTCTTGCCAGAGACTTATCTGACCTCGGATGTCAACAGTGCCCAGACTGAGAAACTTGGGTCTAGAGACGCCCCTTCTCTCTGGGCCTCCGTTTGTCGTCTGCGCAGTGGAGGCAGACCAGCCACATCAGGCGATACCTAAGGTCCCTCAAGGCTTCTACTGCCTATTGTGTCTCTGGCTCAGGATGACTCATAAGTTCTGCCTCACTGACTTCCTGCCCTGGTGACACCAGGGCCCTGTTATAGCATCCCCAATGCCAGGGTGCCCACATGATGTGGCCCTCAGCTGGGAGACGCCGGTGGGAGGCTCTTGGCAGTGACAGTTACTAGAAAATACCACCCTGGAAGGCAGACAGCCTCAGCCCCAAGCCCTCCCGCTGTGAGCCTGCTTCCTTGTCTCCTCCTCAAGTAAGGCAGAGTGGTTTTGCATTTGCAAACACTTTGGCTCATTGGCCCTTCTCACCAGGCTAGCCAAGAAACAGGGAGCCCCCAACCTGCCCAGACTTTCCAGCCAGTCCCAGCTTTGGTAGTTGTCCTGAGGGGCGTCCAAACAAAGCGGAGGTTCTGGCAGTGGATGCTCGATTTCAGACTCTTTGCCTCTTGCTGTTCTTTCTGCCGTCTCAGGGGTCCTCAGGCCCCCCCTGTGCTGCCGCCACCCCTCTGGCCGTCCCTCGCGCTCCTTGTCCTTCCGTAACTGTCCTTGAGTCAGGCCCGCTGGGACTTGAGTCCTGACTCCCCACTTCTTGAGAGCTGGTTTGGAGGTTCTGGCAGCGTCACAGCTACTCACAGGCCCTGACAGAAGGCCCGTCTGTCTCTGCTGGGGGACGGTCATGCTCTTGCTTGGAGCAAACAGCTTTGGAGGGACACACGTGGAGGGGGAGGGAGGAAGGGCAGTGGGGTCAACCAAGTCAGCCCTCGCCCTCAACAGGGTGACACGTCATGCCAGAGCACCCTCACCCCCTTTCTTAACTGTGATGTGGTGGCCATGGGGGTGTGTCCCCGCCCCCGCCCCCCCAGGCCATGTCCTCCCAGGCTGGTCCCACTCAGTGACTCACTGAGCGGCTCTCACAGGCAGCCCTGGGGCCGCAGGGCAGTGCGAGGCTTGCTGGGGCCGACTTGTGGTCTGAGGCGTCTCCGCCCCCCCTCTCTCCTCCCCTGGGGCCAGACCCTCATCTCAGTCTGCGGGCTCTCCCCGACTCCTGCTCCCAACCTCTCTGTCCCTCCTGCCATCTGCTGCTCAAAGGACCCTGAACAAGTCAACAGACACCCCGATTCTCGGCTACCTTGTCTGTAAAGGGAGAGGCTTTATGGGATCTGCTCTATCCCAGGGCTGTCGTGAGGATAAATTACACACACACGTGACTTCCGACACCACACAGGGGCGCAAACAGTGTCACTGTCATCCCAGGAATGCTCGCTGGCACAGTCCCATTTCCCCAGAGGCCCTTGGAGGCCAGCAGCTGATACACGAAGCTGCCGTTGATGTTTCAGCTGGAGCTACTCTGTTGGGTGGGATTGTGTCGAGCTTAGTATCCAAAGCCCATCTGCTAACTGCAGTTTCTCCCACCCCGTCATCACAACGGCCTCGGACGACCTCATTCCACTTCTATGCCTATTTACAGGGGCTGCCTGGCCCCCAGTTTGAGAATTGCTGGGCAGATCGGAGTCCAGCCGAGGTGTTAGTGGAGCCTCCTTCCTCCCAGTGTTTAGCTTTCAGCTCAGGCCTTCTCGCCTCAGGTCGGCCTCATCGGTGTCATGCACAGCTCCGACTGGCACTACCGCTGCCCAAGGGGTTTTGTGCGCAGTCACCTCCAGGGCCGGCAGCTGGCCTGGCATCGGATGCCCTGCTGGGGGACTGGCCAAGGGGTGCAGTTGAGGTGTGGCAGCAAAGGCAAACACTAGACTAGCCCCTACCCTGCACCCCAGCAGAGTTCCAGGAATGCCAAGGGGGGTCTTCAGGGGGCCCCAGTCAAGGTCAGGGAGTGGCCACAGCTAGTCACCATCAAGGAGCGATGAAGGACACATCAGTGGCCTATGAGAGCCTGGTGGGATTGTCCCAGATTATCCAGAGACAATTTGTCCCTCGAGGGGTGACCGACCTTGACATTCCCTGGTGGGCAGCAGCCGCGTCCCACGGCCTCCCCCGAGGGTCTTACCCACAGAGGGGCAGCTGTGAAGGCAGGAGGGAGGGGACTCGACCTGCCACCTCAGGCGTCTCCTCTGGTACCTTCGACCACATGGGGTGGATTTTGTTGTTTCTTACTCTGTTTTTCTCAGAATCCTGACACCCTCCCTTATTTATTTTTTGCCCCGTAACATTTGCATCTATTTTTGTGAGCGGCTTCATTCCTTTATTGAATGAGATGGTGGAAGAAACAAATTAGCGAAATAAGAAGTGTGCCTTCTGATGTTGCCCATATCACTCCTGGGTGAGGCTGCCTCCATTGCCAGCCAGCACACCCACCCTGCCACCGGGCAGTGGAGGCAGCTGGCGGGCAGCTCCATCTTCCAGAGTCCCCTTCTCTGCCCACTTGGAAAGGTTTCCAGCTGTGACCTTCTCCAGGCATCTTATTGCCTTCGTTTTTGATTCATGGCCTCTCTTAGTAGCCATGCAACCCTGGGCAAATCACTTAGCCCCCTACCGTTCCTTAACTTGTAAAGTTTGCAGGAGATGACCGCCCCTGCCCAGCTGGAGGGTCACTGGTGATGGCCAAGAGCTGTGCCCGAAGCTACATCTTGCTTGCGAGAATGGGCACCGTGGCTCCCTAGCCCTTATCCTGGCAATCTGCCCTGCACTCCTGTTGTCAATCTGCTTTTGTGACTTGCTTCAACTAAGAGAATGCAACAGAAACGAAGTCATGTCGCTGAGCCTGGGCTTCAAGAAGCCTTGCCCCCTGCCGCTTGCTGTCTTGGACCCCTGCCTCTGCCACGTCTGTGTGCCCAGGCTGGCCTGCTGGTGGACAGGAGAGCGTGTGAGGCAGAGATGATCCATCCATTGGAGAACAGCCTCGACAAACCAGCTCGTTGGCAGCCTGGAATCTGACTACAAATGCTCAAGTAAGCCCAGCAAGACCAGAAGAACCACCCCGCAGAGCCCAGTCTAAGTCGCCCACCCATGGAACCATAGCAAAATAAATGGTCATGATTTGAAGTCACTCAATTTTGGGAGATGTTGCACTGCAGCAAAAGCTAACTGGTGCACTTGACCTAGAACAGGCGGAAGCTGAGTGGCATTAAAGCCAGCCACCCCTGGGCCTACTCTTGAGGAGGTGTCAGAAGGTGACATTCTGGGGTAGCCACCACCCTCTGCATCCTCAGGCCAGGCCAGGACATGCTGAGTCGTTGAGTATCATATGTCAGGGACCAAAAATTGCATGCAAGCAAAAAAAAAAAAAAAAAAAAGCCCGGGTCTAAGGTTGTTATTTATAGCAAAAAATTTAAACAGGGAAGCTCTGTCAGTTTTCTGAATTACTGACAGTTGCAGAAATGTTAATACAAATCTTTATAAGACTGGCCAGATGTTCGATATTAAACAAGCATCTGTTTTGTATAAAAGACTTTTTATGCCCCCCGCACACTGTCTTTCTCTCTCTCCCCTCCTCAGCCCTCCCCTGTTCTGATCCCCAGGGCAATAGCGGAAGGTAATTGCCTCAGCTATAGTTTTATTTAGTTTCTGAATGCCGGTGTCCACAGTGTCAAAAATACACCCCAAAAAATAACCCTGGGAAAGGTTAATAATGGCCTTTCTAGTGTCATATTCTGCACTTTATGTGTTGTGGTAATTATTATCATTAAGGTTGTAAGAATGTCTAGTTATCTTTCTTAATCACATACTATAAAGAAGTGCTTCTGAACACATATCTATTATTTAATCAAAATTTCACAGTTATTGGCATTTGTGCTCCACCAGGGCTGTGTTTATTTTCTGTTTGCAAAGGGGGAGCGTCGCTCCCAGAAAAGAGGGGGCCCGCCGTCCATACCCACTTTCATCACTGTCGTCGCATGTGACACTTGGTGCTATTAATATCGGAGACACCAAACACATGCTGCTACTCCCCACTCCCCCTTTGGGGTGCATTCTAGGAAAAGCACTTTTATTAACAAATGTGGGGGAAATGCAGGCCCCGGTGAGCCCTGCTTCCTGGAAGAGCTTTGGTCTCGACTTTGAGGGGTGTGTTATTTCCAGGGACGCAGAGCCAAGAGGTGTCCTGTGTTGGCCACTTGGAGTGGGCTACCCGGTGCTGTTTCTCAGGGTCCCCACCGAGCCAGGGAACTCAAAGAGGAACGACTGTCCTGTTTTACAGACTGGGAAATCGAGGCTCAGAGAGACTCCTGCCCAGGGCCCCCTCTCTAGCAGGCGGAAGCTGGAGGCCCCTGCTTGCTGCTTCTGGGGACTGTTGTTTGTCATAAAGACACACCCACTTCCGGACCTGCACTGGCCACAGGCTCCCACCAGCCTTGGAGGCCAGAGAGCTCAGGCCTGTCCTTGTCCGCCCCGAGCTCTGTGGAGTGTCACAGGCTCACGGGGTTTCAAGACCGGAAACGGGGAACCATCTCAGTCACTTCTAATGTTGATTTCACGCGGACATGAGAATATGTTGGATACACCGGGTTTAATACAACATGATTGCAGATAATCTCACCTGGGTCTTTAAACCTTTTCCCTTAATTTTATTTATTTATTTATGTATAGAAGAACTGGGTTATAGATCTGAGGTGCAGGGGGGTGAGAGGATTCACCAGAGACAGAGTGGGGAGCAGAACAGACAGATTGACTGAATACATTGCTGAAGGGAGCAGCAGGGAGACAGGAGAGGTCTGATGTACCCTGTGGGTCAGCTCTCTGCCTGGGGGTCAAACTCAGGCAGTAGGGAGTAATTGTTTAACCCCTAGGCCACCAGGGAGGCCCCTCTTTAAACTTGAAAAGCGTCACTACTAGAAAATTTAAAACAGTATCTTTGGCAGCACTACACTTGCTGGCTCAGTGTGGTCCCAAACTGGGGGTTCGTTTGAGCTCTTCCAGCATCAGTTGTCTTATTGCTTTAGAGTGATGGTTCTCAACTTGGGGTGGCTTTGTCTGGAGTTGATTTTGAGGGCTACAACTGAGGGGAGCAGGGAGGGCTTCTGGCTTCTGGTGGAGGCAGGGAGTGTCCCACAAAGCATTGTCTGGACCCCAAATGCTAATAGTGCAGAGGCCAAGAGGCCCAGATGAGAGTCAGCTCTTGCACAGTGGGAGGTCACCAGGATGTCACGTGGTCCCGAGGAGCAGCGCCACGGGGACCCCATTTATGGGCTCCCCTCCCGGTCCCTAGTGTACTCCCTCCCCCCGTTCTTTAACCCCACAAAATTAAAAGCCACGTCTGCTGATAACTTCCACACGCACCTGCCGTGTGGCTGGCGCTGAAGACACGTGAAGGTGCACTCATTGCCTGGGTGGCATTTTCAGGAAGCAAACCGCGGCCTCTGGAGGGGGTGTGCCGTCCCGAGAAGGTTGGGGGAGGCATGGGAGTCCGGGAGAGCTGTCTGGAGGCAGGGAAAGGGACTTCCTGGGCGAGGACGGGGGCTGACCCGTGTGGGACGTAGTCGCTGGGACTTGCAGGAACAGTGTCCTGGGCTAGACACGGGGACCCGCTGGGAGGAGAGGCCTGGAGAGCGAGCTGAGTGGGCTTCGGCGCCGCGGCTGTGACAACGAGCTGGTGTGAGTGGGACAGGACAGGGCTCTGCTCTGGCGTGGCCTCTCCCGCCCACTCGGGCCCGGCCAGAGCTGTGGATTCTCTGGGTCGCGGCTTGGTGGGAGGAGGGGTGCCAGCGCTCGCTTTCCCTTCTTGGACACCTGCCAGCAGCTTAATTCCATCCTGCTCTGCTCTTTCTCCAGTTGGGGGCTGTTAGCCTTGTCTAGTACGGTGTGGCGGACCGGACTCTGAGATGTTCCCCAAGTTCCCACCCCCGGTGTCCACACCTCGTACATTTCTTTAACCTCCAGTGTGGGGGGCTGTGAATGTGATGGGGTCACCGCCAAGATTAGGTTAGAAGGGATCTTGCTGATGGATTAGCATCCTGGTTGATGATGTCATAGAAGTTATAGGTGATTTGACAACAATGGCCAAAGCAAAGCCCTTGGGAAAATTGATAAAACCCTTGGATTTTGCAAAAAGCAGACTTCTCTATTATTCCACTGGCCAGTCAAACCCGAGGTGGAGGATGTCATCACCCTTGTCTTACTTTTTTGCTGGAAATGTGTAGTCCCCTCACCAACGCCCCACTTGTTCATTTTAAGAATTCGCGTCTCATAGCCGTGATAACCTACATTTTATTAGTTATAAAAAAAAATAAGCTTAATTTCTTCCTTTTTCCTTTTGCTTTATGAGACAAAGTTCCAGGCCCGTTGTTTCCCCAGCTCCCTGCGCTGTCGGCTCCAGTTTTCAGCAGACCGGCCCGCGGGGACCCCTGCTTGCACCCAGGTCTCGCGCGCTCAGGTCCTTTGGTGCTGATTGGGGCTCTTTGTCCCTCTTGACCTCTGGGGGTCTCCCACTGCCGCAGAGTCAGCCCTGTTCCGGTCAAGGCGGTGGAATGGTGTGTCCTGACCCTCTTGGAGTGAGGTGTTCCATCCTGGGCAGCGTTTGGGTCTCTGTGGTGTGACATTACAACGCTGTGACATAGTCTGGGTCACACCAACTATCAAAAAAAAAAAAACACCACTGCTGAATCATGTCACACCCAGTATTGTGTGGCTGTGATTACAGTTTGGGGAAGTCAAAATACAGCCCAGGATGGGGGAATTGTTAAAGTGATTGAAACATGGACATGAATCTGAGCAGAAAGGTCTGAATCTTACCTGGGTTAGCATTATTGTTCTAATAAATAATCCTAACAGTCCCATCCATTTTACAGCTTACAAAATCCTTCTTATACATTACTTCATTTGACTAGGTTAGGGGGAATAAATCTGAAGGCTTAATTTCTCCTGGAAATATCAATCTCTTGTCTCTACTACCCCTGGTTGCCTGTTTACCGGCCCCAAAGCACAGCTTCCCCATTCACCCCCCAGCTCACAGACTGGAAAAAACTTTCTGTGTCTGGAGAATAAACCCCGGGCCCCTGGCTGCCAGCACTGGCTCCTGCACAGGCGCCTGTGCTCAACACCTCGCCTTGCAAGCCCTCCTCTCCCTTGCGTGCTGCGGGTTGGCCAAGCCCAATCTACCTTGCAGACAGCAGCCTTCACCCCACCCCTCCCATCCTCCTGAAGGCGGGGCCCTGGCCGTGAGCAACCTCGGCCCCTGTCCTACACCTGTCTCGGGACAGTTCATCCTGTGCGGAATAATAGACACACGCGTGTTTCCTCCATTTGAGAGTGATCTCCTTGGGCCCTGACCTGGACTCCGCCTTGTGTTTCCTGTCTCCGCTAGTGGGGCTCCCCCAGCCTCCCCGCCTTTCCAAGTTTCAATCCAAGAGCCAGTGAAACTTTCTGTAAAGGACCAACTAGAAAATACTCGAGGCTTTGTGGACCGCACGGTCTCTGTGGCAGCCATCCATTCTGCCATTGCATCCCCAGAGCCACCACAGCTGATATGTAAGCAGTCGGGCTTGTTCTAATAAAACTTTATTTATAAAAACAAGCACTGAGCATGATTTTTGCCCCTGATGTGATTTGCTGACTCCTGGCTCAGTCGGGTGGCTAACAAAGGGTGGTACATCAGGGTTTGGTGACCAGTGGTTGGATGACTGGCTGGATGTGTGCGCACAAGGAGAACCAAGTGTTTGGAAAATGGGTCTCCCCTGGCATGTAGGGGCAGGACCAGAGTCACTTGCACAAGAGAGAAAAGAAGAATTATCTGTGCCCAAGTGGGGAGTGGTTCGGTACAACTGGCAGGGTCCTGGGTTTGGGGGCACCAGAGGAGAGCTGGGGACACGGCAAGGCTAGACTTGTGGGCCAGTAATGTGGGGAGCAGCCAATGTGGAGTGATGAAAGTGAGACCCTGTGGTCCTGCCCACTCTGCGGACACCTCTTTGGGTCAGGATGCTGGCACCCTGCGTTTGCAGCTCCCACAGGACACTGCTATGGGCTGTGCGGATACCAGAGCATCTGGCCATGTCCTTCTTGTCTATCTGTAGCCAACCCAGAGCCAAAAGTCCCCAGAGATCCCCAAAATCCTGGGAACAGGCAGGAGGTGGACTAGGTGCCTAATCTTGCTCCAGGAAGGAGCCAGGAGCCTTTTGGGGAAGTTCAGACACTTGTTTAACTCCAGGAAGAAAGAGGCTTGAAGAATGTTTGGAGGGCAAACACCACAGGTGGTGCGTTCTCTCCAGTGAAATGGAGTGGAAGGTGGGGCGCAGCACCCCTCTCCAGCCTGGAGCAACTTGGACTTGGTGGGGCCATCTCGTTGCAAAGGCGCAGTGGCGTGTGGGGTGGCGTGACCTGTCCCCAAGTCCGTCGCAGTGTTTACGGCGGCCTTCTTCCCGGGGCTAAGCAGGATCCTCACCTGAGAAGCCCTGAGGGTGGGGTGAGCCACGTCTCAAAGGGCTAAAGCCCCGAGACAGGTGCAGGTGAAGAGAGAGAAATGGGACCGAGTCATTCAGAAGGTGAGCTGCGAGGAAGGTACAACCTGAGACTCACAGCCCGGACAGGTACCTGCCGAGGTGCCTCCCAGCTGAACGTGGGCTATTTCTAGACCATTCCCGGTTAATGAAAGACCTGGATGAGGGATACTGCATCTCCAGAGAGTGGCCGAGTGATGGCGAATCTCTCATCTGTGGTTCTTTGAATGAAGGTGCGTCTTAGGACGGAACTATAATTCTGGCTCCTTATTGTTTTCCATGAGGAGCTGGGGATGATTTAGGAATTACACGTGAATGTGAAGGTTTATTGCTCTGTTTGGTCAGAGGGGCAAGTTCAGGACCCAACCACTGAAGAGCACTGGGAATAGAACTTGAAACTAACGAGCCGTTCAGCGCAACAAAACAAGACAAACGAGGCTGACTCTGGCGGTCCTCTCCAGCCTTCTGATTTTTTCCCTTTTAATGGGCAAGAGGTAAAAATGATAAAATTAGGAAAGGAAACAAAGAGGAGCCCAAGTGGGAGAAAGATGCTGCTTCCTTTCGTGATTCTAGGGAGACAATAAAAGCATCCACTTGAGTTGAAAACAGGCCCCTCGCCCCAATCCCCCCCTTTAACAGAGACCTCCGCTCATCCTGAATTACTTCTTTCACTTCTCCAGACGTATTTTTCCCTCCCACCCTGTCCCTCTCTCCTTCCATCCCTCCCTCCTCTCTTCCTCATATTCCAATGTTTAAAGCTCAGCTTTCTAACTCTCAACATTTAAAAAATTCTTAATGATGCAACCTGAAGTTGCCATGGCAACCGATTTCCTTGCCGAGGCGGTGCTAGAGGCCTGTGATGGGGCCGCCATTGAAATCGCAAATCATTTTCCCTTTCTTTCAAAATTAAGTAGGCTGCCTAAAGTGTCCCACTGTGGTTTTCCCTGCCCCCCAAGAATAAGACTCCCATGCGCTGGAGTACTCAGTTATTGCGTTTCCCTGCTATCTTTTTATGACTTCCTCCTCCACAGGCATATAGACTGTCCCTCTGGAAAAATAACCAGAATACACTCTTTGTTATTTCTCTTTTGTCAGTGTGAGACATGCTTCTGATGAAGTCTGATGACATTTGATGGGTTTTCTCCCCCTATTTTTTAATTGCCTTTGGCTTCCCATTCTTAAAACCAATCAAGTTTCTTTCTCCTTGAAACTTGAGGACAGCTTGGTAAATACTGCATTGAAACACAAAGCAGCTCCTTGGATCTGAAGGTCTGTTTTAGTGTCATCCCAGGTGGATCGGTAGAAGCTGTCTCTTCCTCTCCTATGTGGTTTCAAGGCTTACTGGCATACGCAGGCACCTTGTCTGAGCAGAGCTTCTGTTGTGATAACACCTTGAACGAACCCTTCCTGAAGGCCTTCCTGATGCCCATGGGCTCCTGAAACCAGTGGTGTATGACTCTTGTCTGCAGCACACCACTGAACCTGCTGTCCCAGAGCTCTGGAAGGATCTGTAATGCTCTATCATGGTGGCCCTCTTCCTGCCTCAGTTTCCACCCTGGGGCCAGTAGGTCACATGTCATCTAAGTGAGCTCAGAGGCTCCTCAAGCAGTTCAGGAATATTTAAAAATTAGTTAAAATGTGGAGCAAGGAAGGTTTCAGGCAGAGGCTGTGCCTTGGGAAGTGGAGTTGTGGGCTCCCAGTGGAAAAGAAGCAGGTGACCCTTGAAATCTAGCAAACAGTGTAAGCACTGTTTTGTTCTGGACATTCTGATCACCAAGACATGTACGACTTCCAAGTGACCTTAGGATAGGGTGTTGCCTAAGAATGAGCAGTAAAGGACCAGAATCTCTGAGTTCCATGGAAGATTTCCCCATGAGTGAAATTTTTTTTAAAAAAAGATTGATTTATTTATACATACAAGAGCTGGGGTATAGGCCAGAGGTGTGTGTGTGGGGGGGAGGGGTGAGTGTGAGTGGATTCACCAGAGACAGAGTGGGGAGCAGGCCAGGCAGATCGACTGAAGTACACTGCTGAGGGGAGCAGCGGGGAGACAGGAGAGGTCTGCTGTGTCATGTGGGAAGCTCCCTGGCTGGGGATCGAACTCCTGCTGCAGTAGCTGCTGATAGCTTCATAGTGCTGTGCTTAACCCGCGTGTCACCAGGGAGTCCCCATGAGTGCAATTTAATGAGGCTGTGGGAGACAAAAAGCGGTGTGAGGTCTGGGCCAGGGGCTGTCAGTCAGCGTTCTGCCTGTGCTTGGCGAAGCAGGGACACCAGGTCTCGTCTGACCTCGCTGGGCCCCGGGGCAGCCGCAACCCTCTTCTGTTTGGGATTCTTTCCATCGGTGGCTCTGGTAAGATCCACCTTCCCCGGATTCCTCCTCCCTCTCCGACTTCCCTTCCGGCTCCTCCCAACATCCTCTAAGGCTAGTGCTCCCGGGGTCACAGGCATCCCTGCCCCCGAACTCTCTGGAAGTCTTTTTGGACCATGAGGACATCAGCAATCTCTGGTGTACGTTTCCAGCCCAGACTGACCTCTGAGCAAACTCTGACCTGCGCAGGTGGCAGAGGGTCCCCTGAGGATGTCCTGGACATCATCACCCCCCCGCGCCACGACAGTCTCGCATGGCGCTCGTCGGGGCGTTCTCCTTCCGGTTACCAACATGGGTAGCATCTCGGCTTCCACTCCAGGCAGGAGCCCGGGAGGTAGCTTCGCCTCTTCTCGCAGGCTCTGGCAGCCAGGCCAGTCCAGCCCAAGTCCATCTAACAGGGGCCTCGCCTTCCCTTGCGCAGCCCTGCAGTGGTGTCGTCCACAGGTCCCTCCTGTGAGTTGTCTTGTGGCGTGTGTGTGTGGGGTGTGTGTCTGTTTGTCATGCCGTCTGGGCACTGGTGGGGGGTGTGGCTGGAGAGGGAGACAAGGAGACACCAAGGGTGTTCTGCCGCCCCTGCTGGGGGCACAGGCCTGGACAGGTGCCGGGGCCCCTCTGGCAGGCGGGCAGGCATGGCGGGCAGCGAGCTGGGGGAGCCAGCAGGGGAGGGAAGGCCTGCTTGGGGGTGTCTGGGAGTCCCGGCCGAAGCCACGGACAGTAAGACGTGGAGCGTGTCTGGACGTTCCCGTCAGCCACCGAGCTGCCCCCGAAGGTCCTCCTGGGTGGTTTGTGCTGGGCATGGGCGTCTGGGCACCATGAGCCAGGTTTGAGCCCTGGGGCAGCTCACAGGGGAGAACCTCCGCTGCCCTCCTGCCCCCTGCATTTTGGGAGTTTCTAGAATGTCCCTTTATTGTGCTATGATCTGAGACAGGGTCACATCGCCATCTCGACAGTGTCTTCATTTCTGGCTTTCAGACCTCTAAATGGCCAGTTTGGGGTAACCGGGATTTAGCCCCTAGACCGACTAGCTCCTGGCGTACCACAGGCGCTCAGGAAAGACTTGGCGAACAAATGAATGGTTTCTGGCTGCTCCCTGCATTGTTCAAGGAGCAGACAAATCCATTTCTGAAACCCCTGGCCTCTGCACAGTGTCCGGTGGGGCCCAGCCTGCCCCTGCCTGTGCCACCTTGGTGCTGGCAAGCTGCTCGGGCCTCAGTTTCCTTCCGTGCTCTGCTGCCTCTGCCCTTGCGCTGAGGTTCAGTGAGGAAGGCTGGGCACTGCTGGACAGGGCATCCAGGTGAGACACCACTGGTATGTTTGCGCAGCGAGAAGCTTGAGCTGTGGGGAGCACGGGATGGGTTGGGGGCCCAGTGGGACCCCATTCCAGAAGCAGGGGTGTCTCATGCATTTCACCTCAACTACGAGGTACTAGGTAACTTCCAGAGACCTAAGTGCCTGAGGGATCTGAGGCATTCAGTGAAGTGCAGGTAACCTGTGTACTCCCCTGTCCAGTTCCCACCCACCAAGCGAAACTGAGCCCTGCACTACCTCAAGTCAGCCTGGCTCCCCACTCTGCATGGAGATAATTGGAGGTCCCCAAGGAGAAGTCTTCCTCTTGAGCCTTTTCAGTCCTCCTAAGCAAAGACAATTTATCCAGCATCACCGGAGGTTAAAGAATGGCTCCCAGCCTTGAATGGAAATAGCAAGAGTGTCTATTTACCTGGAGGGCTTCCTCTCCAGCCCCCACACGGCACCACGCGCGAACAAAGCTGGGCTCAGAAGGCAGAGCGGTTCAGCGGAGTCAAGGTTGTCCCGAGCCGTGTGGGATGCTCTCCGTGAGGATAAAGGCCTCAGGAAGCAAGGATGCACTTAAATGGACACAGAAAACACTTTAAAATTTTTCTTTTGACAAAGAGAACTGAAGTGGGCAGCTTCGGTGAAACGCACTCCCGTCCCGACCTCCACTGCGTGGCTGATAAGGAGCCGCCCGAGCACTACTGCGCTGGCGGCCTCCACGCCAGCGAAAGAGTCTCTCCTGGCCGGGCACAGTCCTTTGCCTCAGCCACTTTCTTGTGCCCATGAAAGCATTTCTGCAAACGTGCCGCCTGCCGCAGTAGTGCGTCCTTGCCCCCTCCTTTGCCTGCAGGATGGTGGACACTGGGAGCAGGATGAGTAGGTGGAGGAGGTGACTGTAGTCTGGGGGTGGTGGACAGGAGAGAGGGGGTCTGGTTCAGGGGTGCCCCTTCTCAGGGGGACCTGCAGCTCAGCTGGGCAGCTCGGCTTCACTGTGGGTCTGGCACTGCCCGGTGGGTGCTCTGCCCCACAGGTGTTCGTTCTGGGGCCCGGGAAGAGGGCCAGCAGCTGCCCAGGGGAAGGGCTTCTCATGGCAATGGCAGATGCACAAGGCAACAATGTCTTCAAAGAAAGTCAAAAGGTCAAGCCCAAAGACAATGTGGGGAAACACCATCCACGTGGAGCCGGGGTGAGGCGAATGAAGGAACCCCGAAGGGCTGGCCTGTCACCCATCCGCCGCCTGAAGTGACTTCTGTTGAGCATCGTATGTACCTTTGAGTTATGCTGATCCACTGAATGCAAGTGCTTATTTTTTCTTTGGAAAAAATTCTGGAAAATAGGAATTATTCCCACTTTATAATGAGGTTTGACAAGGTAAAGTCACCTGAGGAAACTTATACGACAGAGTTGGGATTAGAACCTAGGATTGCCCATTCCAAAAAGGATCCATCCATCCATCATCCATCCATCCATCCATCCGTCTGTCCATCATCCATCATCCACCATCCATCCATCCATCCATCATCCATCATCCATCCATCCATCCATCCATCCATCGTCCGTCCATCCATCCATCCATCCTCCATCCATTATCCATCCATCCATCCTCCATCCACATAGTCATTCTTTCAAGACAATGACCATGAGAAATGAATAAAATGAAGACAGAAAAGGACAATCATGATTTGAAAGCACCTACTATATGCAAACCCTTTGAATATGACATCCGCTTTAATTCTCTCAACTGCCTGGTGGTTAGTTGTGGTTTGGGACAAACAAGACTCAGAGATGCCTTTCACCGGCCCAGGGTCATGCAGTTGGGAAACGCAAAGCTGGAATTTGCATTCATTGGCGCCTCTGACTCCCTCTGGTCTCCGGTTACTGCGCCATCGCTGCCTGGGGCATGTATCGAGAATCCGCACTGAGGCCGGATCTCGGAGCATTTGCTGCTCTGAGGCCCCAGCACGTCTCCTCCCTCCCCCTTCTGCGGCTCTTGGTGAAGGCCCTGGGTGGCTAAGGAAGTTGCAGGTGGGAATTTGCTCCCTGGCTGCACTGCTGGTGGCTGGTGATGCAGGCCAGCGACAGGAGGGCCGGAGGAGCGTGGACTCCGGGGCTTGACTACTTGGGCCACCTTGATGGGGCTCCCCGTGCAGGCTCCTGGGGCTCCCAGCCATACTTGAAACCGCCCACCGGGCCTTTGTGCGCCCCGAGCAGAGCACCCCTCCTGCTGCCTGCAGCGTTGTTCTGAGCCCCTGGGCACCCTGCCGGGACCGGAACCTGACCTTGGGCTCCCAGAGCCGGGGGAGGTTCGATTTAGAGGGGAGCTGGGCAGTCACCTCGTCCAGATGGACCAGGAGCCTGGAGAGCAGGGGGAAGCTGCCGATGCCCACCGTGCCCTCTGCCACCTCTTAGCCATTCTCTGGCCGCTGGCTGCCGCCGCTGCTGGCTTGTCCCCCGAGGACTGACTGCCGCTGGCAGCCAAAGGCCACCAAGTTCATGTGCGTTAGCCTGGAAGCGCTTTGGGAATGGAGGGATGAGAGCCCTGACACTCTCCTCTCTGACTGGACAACCCAGGTGGTCCCCAGCCCTCCCCACCCCCTGGCCCGCCCCAGGCACCCAGTGATTGAGCCAAAGGTAGCCTCTGCAGGAAGCTGCCGGACCGCTGTCCCTGAGGGGCCCCCTTCCCTCCCTGTCCCACTCCCCTGCGTGCTTCTCCTGGAAACACTTGCTTGTCACCATGCCACAGAGATCCCCACGGCAGGGGCTGCCTGGAGAAACCCCCGAAGTCAGAGGCAGGGGCTCTAAACAGCAGCAAGCGCTGATCTCTCCTTCAGCAGAGCCAGCAGCTCCACTGTTATGTGAGCTGGTTTGACCATCGCTGAGCCGGTGGCCTGTTGCGGGTGTGGCTGGGCTCTCGCCAGACTCCCTGGGCTTCCTCGGTTGGCCGGTTCCGGTTCTATAAGCACGTCCTGAGCGCCAGCCTTGGGTCAAGCACTGAGTGGGGTGGGGGCAAAGATCAGGAAGTGACCACTGCCCGCCCAGATGAATCCGTTAGCACCAGCGTCCAGGCTGGTGCCAGAGGGTGTGCGGGGGACACAGAGGAACAGCCAGGCGTGTGGAGGTGGGGGACCTGGCGTTTCCGCAGCTGAGTAGGCCTTGGGGGCGGCATGGTCACTTGACACGAGGCTCCTTAAACGGTTGTTGCTGCTAAGCCTGAGCTCAGGACGATCAGCGGGACCAAGGTCATCATTGCTCTCAGCAGCGCCTCCCCCAAACTCCCCTCTCCCGGCCTGCGGGGACCCCACAGCTTCCTGCCCAGCGCCCAGGCCTCACCCCCCTTCCCAGTCGGTGCAGGAGATGGGAAGGAAATGCATCCAGGGCAGCTCATGGGCGGCTCCCAGCTGGAGGGGGAGCCCGTGTGCATCCCGAGTCTCCCCGCCAGAGCCGTCCCCGGTGCCCTGACCATGTGTCACTGTCATTCAAAGCACCCATAGAAAGAAGCTTCGCGGCCTCCACTCCTGCACTGAAGGGAAACGCACGAGCCTGCGCTCTTTCAACAGAAATGCTTTCAGCTTCCAACCTCCTTTAAATAAAAGACTTCAGTTTTCCCTCCCACACCCCCTTGGCAGCGTCGCTCAGCGGGAGGTATTATATGGAGGTTTTTCTATAGTGGACGCCTTTGGTGACCCTCGTCTTAAGAAAACTGCTTAAGCATCCGGTAATAGCCCATACAGCGGCTCTCTAAAAATAAACATCTGCTCGTAAAGAATTTAACCTGGGACACCACACTTTAGAGGCGAGGGCACCCTTAATGGGCTCTCAGTGCACAGCCGAAAGGGAGTCCATTGCAGCTGAAACTGACAGCCCCTCGTTGTCATGATAGGGGGGTGCTGTGAGCAGCTGGGCCGGTGGTCTGTGAGGTGGTGGCAGCGTGCTGGAACCAGGATGGGAAGGCGCTTCCTGCCTAAGTGGGGTGCAGGCTGCTGGGGAAGGCCACGCCCTCCCCCATGTGGGTCCAGGGCAGATTTTATTAGCTTTTGGATCCCCTTTGGCCATCCAGAAAGAGGGGCGCATGGAGAAGGAGGGAGGCGAGTCTGGGGTGCCTGTGGTCAGCGTGGCCCAGTGTTCCTGGCTTCCTGTCCTGGTTTGGACACTTGCGCGCTTTGGGACCCCCTTCAAAGCCTCAACCTTTTTGCCATCACATCTATGAGGATTAGAGGTAGCACAGGTAGAAGGAGCATTTGGCACTAGAGGTTGTCAGAATGGAGCGGACACATCTGAACAGGCAAAGCATTGTGGGCACAGCTTGAAAGGAGATGAAAGTCGACGGGGTGGGTCCCAGGAGGCAGAACTGGGAAGCAAGGGGTGTGGCTGGGGACACGCAGATTTTGGGTGGGGGTCGTTTCCGGCAACATTCCAGTAATGGGTGCTCCAAGTGTCGTCTTCCAGGCCCGCCCTACGACAGCCCTTGAGGAGGTTGTCCTGGCATGCGGGAGGAGGCTGTGCCTCAGAGCTGTGAGTGTGGCCCCAGCGCTGGGGAAGCAGCTCACACCTGGACCTGGGCACTCTTCTCTACACTACTACTTCCCTTTGGGCTGCTGTCTCAGAATATCCCCCGGGACACCTACAGGTCACAATAATCACCAGCCCCAGTGCCTGGTTGTCCCAATGGATGTCTCATCAGCATAAATCCTGCCATGTTCCATGGCACGCGGGTGTGTGGCACAGGTAGGGGAGAGATGGCACGCTAGGTTGCCCATGGCCGTGCCTGTGGGGCCGTGTGGATGAGCGAGAGCCAGATGATGACAGGTGTCGGCGATGACGATGCCACTGGCGTAGCTGGCGAGAAGGCAGACCGGGCAGCCGCTCCGGTAGTTAGACCTAGTCTTACCATGTGGGGTGTAACCTGGAGGTACTGGGGTGCCTGCAAACCTACACGCAGACATTCGTAGCAGCCACAGGCGGGAGCAATCCAATCAGTAGGTCTGTGGAGACGGCCCGGGCAGAAGCTCTGGGGCTGCTGGTCCAGCAGAGGGCAGGGGGCTGGGGCCGAGGGGCCTGGGGGTCTGTCTTAGAACTCGCCAAGAAATGACCCATGTGGGTGACTTTCAGAGCATGTCCCATGGAGGGCCTGGACCTGGGTGTGGCGGAGCAGTGAGAACCCCATGAAAGGACTCCCTGGAGTTATTCCTCTGTCTCGAGACTGGCACAGGTGATGTGCTCCGTTGTGTGTGTGCTGAAAGTGTCTCTTTAGTACATGTACGCATTTGGTGTTAGGACCACGCTTGTGGGCCTTGTGGCATGTCTCATTTCTGGCTCTCCCTCGGCCTTCGAGAAAGTTGCTTTAGTCCCCGAGCTGGTCACGTCGCTCGTCCAACTCGTATTGAGTTAAAACCTTTGAGCCCAGCACCAGGATGCTGGCAGTAAGACACACACCCCTCTCTGCCCCGCGGGCCCCTGCCCTGGGCAGGGGCAGCAGCCAGAGGGTGCCTGGAAGGCAAAGCCTCACGGGGATGTGGTGGGGGGAGGGGAGCAGACCCTGGAGGGAAAATGAGGACAGAGGTTTTCGGGGAGGAATTGAGCCTGGGGTTGCCGGCCTGGGCCACATGAGGATGAAAAGTGACGTGCATGGTGGCGGTGGGAGCACCCCTTTTTTGGAAGTGCTCTTCCGCTAAGGGGAAGGGTGCTTGGGTGCAGGCAGAGCCTCCCCGGGCAGGGCTGGCAGGACAGGATGTCACCCTCTGCCAGCAGATGCTTCCCAGCAAACCATCTGTGGGTGGAACTGTCCCCCACGAGTGGAAGCGGACCCCAGACCACTCACAAAGTTTTTATCCATGAGAAACCCCAAGCCTGTCTCCAGTCTCTTCCATTTGGAAATGGAGGGAAAGGGGGTGAATGACGGACATGGCCTTCAGTCAGCCCGGGGCTGGTTCTAGGGCACGACCTCTACTGTGTCGCTGGGTGACAGCCTGGCCTTGTGAACTGTCTTTGGTCCACTTCCAAAAGTGCAGGAGAGAGGCCAATGTAAGAACTTCTTTGGGGGATGAGTGAGGTGGAGGGATGAATTTTGCTTAATGACAGGCTGTTCTATAACCAGGGTTAAATATGTAACTAGATGAGATTTAGTTGACCTTTCTACAAACAATCTGAAGCGACATCTCCAAGGGCCTAGTTGTCAGAACTCTGATGCACTTATAAATAATCTCACAAACCAGGGGGACTCCTTTGGCAGAGACTGGGCCGTGTTTGGATTCGGAAGCCCTGAGAAGGTCAAAGAGGATGGAAAGGGCGTCGGTGCAGGATCTAGAGCACCTGGTGGATCTCAGTTTCCCCATGTGATGACGTGGCTGAATGAGATGATCTGAAATGCTCTCTGCAGCCCTATCTTTTCCAGCTCTCGATCAAATATAAATCAAAACAGTCGTTAGTGTTAGTGCTGACACAAATACCCATTTTTCACGGCTCTGCAGGCGCGGGGTCAGGTTTGTGCTTACCTGCCCCATGGAGATGGAGTCCGCCTGCTGGGAGGGAGCTTTGTCCACAGAGTTGAAGGATAATAAGTCCTTTTCTTATCTAGCAGTGCATTAGGGATAAGATGACTATAATTTCTTGTCTGTAAGGACTCAGCTTCAAAAGGAGAATTCCTGCTTGCAGAAGCGTGGGGACAGCAATGACAACAGAAATGAATGTGAAATTAGAGGGAAGAAAGAAAGACTTGGGCATAGCTATTTTGGATATTTTCCATCATTCAGATTGTTTGGGAAATAGGGAAAGCACATTGTCTGCTTCAAAAACCCTTCAGGAAATTATTAAAAACTCTGAATTCCTGTATAATCACTGAATCTCCTAAAGTGCGCAAATTATACATGTTGTGAATGGGAATACATTTATTACTAGGAACTCATTTGAAATGAACTAAAAGTTGGACATTCTTTGTTGTGGTGCTAAATGAGATTTTAAAATAGAAATCTTTTAAATAGTAACATCTATATTATACTCAAAGGGAAAAATCTTATCGATAGATTGTTGGGACATTTCTTTTTATTTTCCTTTGTGTTCAGAAAATAATATGACAGCGACTTTAAAGACAATTGGGAAAAATCTCTTAGTTTGAATATTCAAATCTTCCAATATAGATTTTCATTTTCTATGGTTTATTCTAATACTTGTCAATGAGTGTCCATCTTTTACAATATTTGAAACAGTGTGCTACTATTTTGTGTCTTAACCTTCTTCTCTCAATGATACACCACAGGCGTCTTTCCTGATAATAGAAGTTCTCCCTGACTGTAACTATTCAAAGCTGTGTAATATTCCAGCCAGTGGAAACCTACTGGTGTTGGGCCTGGGAGTCAAACATTTGGGTCTCCTACCCCCAGTCTTATTGGTGCTGATGGAGTTCAGGCGACATCTTCTCCCCCCCACATTCCTTCATCTCTTGAATTAGTCTCAGGAGGGGGGTTAGGACTGACTTAAGGACATTTTTAGGGCTTTTGATAGTTATCTTTTGCCATTTAAAATACTCCTTTAAAACAATGCACTTTTACTTATTTATTTTTTCACACCCAAAAGAGCAGGTTTAGTATAAAAACAGGGAAGGGATATAAAAAAGGGAAGGATGCTTGCACATACACAAGCGGGCAGAAGGCGCTTCCCCTGCAAGGACTGATTTGTGAAAAGGAGCCTGGTAGACACGGGCACAGGAGAGAGGCCACCAGTGAGCTTTTATACTAGGTTTGCAGCGTGGTCTCACCAGCATTGCAAAAGTTGATTTCAAATCTGTCCCCTAATTCATTGCCACGACATGGAATCTCAGGTATGCCTTAAGAGTGAGTTAATTTGGTTATTAGTCAGGATGTATATTTCCCCTTGGGGTTCCTGTCTGTGCACCTTCCTGTGGGATTCGTGCTTAGTTGGCCAGCAGCAGCACTAGCTGCAGTGGCAGCGCTCGGTGGGGCAGTGGGGAAGTAGCGGGAGAGCTGGCGTGCTGGTGGCCGTCCCAGCGTGGAAGCGGCAGCAGTGGCAGTGACGAGGATTAACAGTAGCAGCAGTGGCAGCGGCACGGGAACGTGAAAGCTAGCAGCGATGCCGGAGCAGTGCAGCAGCATCAGAAGCCAGCGTGGTGGGGTGGGAGACCCCTCCCCACCGCAGCAGCAGAAGCCGGAGCCCAAGCCGAGGCCACAGTGGCAGGAGCAGGGGATGGTTTTGCAGCGACGAGAGGCCACTGCTTTGTCCTGGTGCTGCAGAGTCACCACAGTCTCTCCTCTGGGTTTGGGTTGAGTCGCTTTGCCTGTCCCCCTAGAGTTAGTGCCGAGCCCTGAAGCCGTTGCTACATCGTAGGTGGATCCGTGAATTCACAACCATCTTTAAAACTCGGTTCTGACCCTGCCAAGCCCCGCTCCAAAGGCCCCATCACTTCTGCGAGGCACCTGCCTGACCCCATCCCGCTGCCATCCTGGACAGCCCCCCACCCACTAGGAGGCACCAGCTAGGAGGAGGAGTGTCCAGGCAGTCGGCTGGATTAAAGCCCCCTCTGCCACTTTCTGGCCTCGGGACTGGTGGGCATTTCTGAGGGGACAGCTCTCCCCTCTGGAGAGTTAAAGGAGAATCTGCTTCTTCCGGCTTAAATAAGAAAACTCATAAGGGACATCCCGCCTGGCGCTGTGGAGTCACCTGCTAGAGGCATTTTTGCCACACCTGTTGCCTCCTCCAGGGGAGCCCACATAATTATGGCCCCCTCAGTTGTGGGGTGTCTTTGTCCTGCCTGGACAGAGTTAGCCACAGTCCCTGCTGAGGCCGCAGTCCCCTCAGTGGAGACTGGCCATAGGCAATGGTTATCAGTCACTCTGATGATCAGAGGAAAACAACCAAACTCTGCATTTTGGGAAAAAACAGAAAAGTAAAGAAAGCAGTCTCGCTTGAGAAAGGAGAAACGGGCGCGTCTCAGTTTATCTGAAACCTTTTCATATTTTCAGTTTTAATAAGATGTGACGGAAGCTGACATTTTTGCAAGCACTAAGAACTCGCGTCACTTTGAAAACTTGCAAGTCGATTTGAAGAAGCACCATGAGGTAGCCAAGACTCTCTTGCTCACAGATGGCGGGGGATTAGGTGCCAGTTTGCCGAAAAGCTTGGAATCGCAGACGGCGGAGGGCAGCTGGCTGAGGCCACCCGCAGGCCGGCAGGATGGCTGCCTGCAGGAGCGCCTGGGCTCACCACACCCCACCTGGCCCAGGTGAGACGCTGCCAGGGCCGGAGGCAGCAGCGCCTGGACCTCTCTGAGCTCCGGGACAATGCCCGAGAGCAGGATGGCTCCCCGGGGCTGGGGCCTCGGCTTATCCTTGAGGCACACAGGACAGAAAGCTCAGCTCAGCCCCATCTTTGCAGCCACCTAGCTGTGTGGCCTCGGGTAGATCACTTACCTCTTGGGGCCTGTGCTTCATCTTTGGCAGAAAAAGGGGAAAGGACACTGACAGGGCAGATAACCCCTCCCTCGAAGGCTCTGAGAAGGGGTGACAAGGCCACGCTGAGCAGGCCCTTTGGGACTGTGACATCTATTTAATTCCCCCAGAAGAGGTGACTTGGAGTGCAAGAGCACACAGGGAAGTGAGGAATTCGTAATTCCTCATGGGATTTCTTCCTCGAGCCAACACTCAGCTTTTCTGGGTCTGAGCTGACCCCAGAGCTGAAGCTGCAAAGATGCGCACCCTCCAGGGCCTTGGGACCACCTCAAGTCAGTGGGGGAGGGGCCTGGGGCTGCAGGAGAGAGGGAGGGATTCCTGCCGCAGGGGCTGGTGGGTAAGGGCCCATGGAAGGAGGGGCTTTCAGGAGAAGAAGCTGGGAATGGCATGTCCGTGGGGAAAAGGCCCCCGAGCCCGTCACTGGGCGGGAGTTTCAGGGAGACCTGGAGGCTGCCTCGTGTCTCTGGACACAGGAGGCATGAGGACATGTGGGCCGTCTGCAGCATTCAGGTCCTTCGCGTGTGCCCGGCGGTTGAGCCGTCCTTGCTGCAGTTGCTTGTGTCGTGGCACATCCTCTCCCACGCCAGGGGCTGGCTTCTCCTGAGTCAGAACTGTGGCCGGAGGGGCTCGGGGATGGTGCCTCCTGTCTCGAGGAGCTTGGGCTGAGGAGAACAGGGGCCGCTCCTCCCTGCGCGAGGCCCGGCTCCTGGCAGTGGGATGCTCAGTCCAGACTGTTGGGGCACGGGCAGGGACTGGGCACTGTGGGTGTAGGGATGGCCAGCGGCTTGGTCTGCGCCCTGACACCCCAGGGCTCTGCTCGGCGGCTGTGCCTCTTCTCTTATCGCACCTGCCCGCTCCGGACGCCTGTTTCTCGGGCTGGGGAAATGGCGGCTGTGTGCACTTGTTGATGTGTGGAAAGAGTAAATGAGCCTCCTGGGTCAGCCCAGTGCTGGGTCGGGACGTCGGTCACCTGGGCGGGACAGCCATCTTTCTACTCCAAGCAGGAGGGAGAGCAGGAAGGGAGCTGGTGCTTCCTCTGCGCGTCGCCAGGGCTCCCACCCAGGCATGACGAGATGAGAGGTCACTGGTCATTCAGATCCAGGTTCTAAACCCTGCTCTGGCACCTCCCAGCTGTGTGTCCTCGGGCCAGTTACCTGGCCTCTCTGTGCCTTCCCTTATGGAAGTGTCAGTTCCCTACACTGCTGCCCAGGGGGTGGTGAGCTGAGATGGACTGAGGGTGACCTCCGGAGTGCAGGGCCTGGAGCACAAAAAGTCCTTAGAAAGCCTTTGTTGGATCTGAATCCTACAACACCCTCCCTCCCCAGGGTTAGAATAAATGTGACCTTGGGAAGAGAGGGTCATTGGCCAAAGGGTAGGGCAAGCTGTGAACCCTGGCTCACCCACACGTGCACACTCGTCCCTTCTATCCCCTTTTTAAAAAAAATCCCCCCAACTCCCTGTAAAGAATCAAAGGCAAAGACACTCCGTGACCAGCCTCTTGGCGACAACAGTAACGACTTGCGTCTGCGGAGCGAGCACTGGCCGGGGCGCCCTGACACAGCTCCTAGCATCACCCCTCCCTGCGCTCACACCAGGCCTCCGGCGTGTGCCTGAGTTCACCCCCATCTGGCATCAGATGGAACTTTCTAGGAAATGGACCCTGGGGGGTCTCAGGTGCTTAGTAAGTAGCGGGGTTGGGATACACCCAGGCTGCCTGCCCTGAAGCCCAAGCCCCCCAGATGAGATTGTCTCCCAATGCAGCCATTCCCCCTGCAGCCCCATGGCCTGATTCTCTAGTTGTGGGGATCAATCTACCCCATCTCTCCCCACAGCCCAGTCTGCACAAAGGTGTCTTTCCGTTCACATCTCACAGCTGCAGTTTTCCGTGCCTGGGGCTCTGGCTGCCCCACGGCCCCCTTCCCTCTTCTGGGTGCAGAGTATGGCTGTGTCTGCATAGACAGCCATTGGCCTTGATCTGGGCAGCCTGCTTTCCAGGGCTTGGCACTGGGGCTCACCTCACCCCAGCATCCTTTGGACACCCCCCTTTATGCCACTAGGAAAACCGGAGCTGGGGTGTTTCCTTCACGCTTACGCAGAACTCTAAAAAGCTCTGTGAGGTGAAGTAGTGCTATTTCTGTCTTGCTTATCAAGCTGCAGTTTTTCTAGGTCTGCGTAGAGGGACAGACACTGGCCATCTCCTCCGTAGCAGGCCCTGGGCCACACGCTTCCACATCTCCACCCTCCCTTTAGAACAGGCCCCGGGCAGATGTAAAGGCCTCTTTCGTGAGGCTAGAAGGAGTGATTCTTCTTCTCAGGTCACATGGCCCCTCTGAGGGTGAGCTGGGATTTCCAAGGTGTTCCCAAGAAGTCAGGGAGTGCACACCCTACCTACTCAACTGTCTCCCTGGGGCCCCATGAAAAGCCTGGCACAACTTCTCAGCGAATGTTTGTTGAGTGACTGACTGACTGAAGGAAATGATGACTGAGCTAGTGTCACGTTTCCAAGACAACTGTGGATCTGTTGCTCTCTAGAGGGATTTAGATGTCTTGCTTAGAAGCACAAACTAGATTGGAAGAGCTCTGGCTAATACAGCCATGTCAGACGTGGATTATACTTTCCAGAATATTGGAATAGTCGTAGCAGTAACAGTGCTTCAAATCCTGCCAAAGGCATCTTTCACAAATCACCTTTTGTTCCTTCTGTCTCTTCATAAATGGAATTTGTTGCGTCTGGCAAGACAAACCAACTCCTTCTTTGAGTCATCCCCAATGGAGGGGAAGGTTGTTTGTGTTCTTCAAATTATTTGCATCATGCTCCAACGAAAAATGCCACGTCACATGATAGGACGGTCTAGTGATTTATGACTCGATGATTCTGACAATGGACACGAATTGCCCCTGTTTTTTGTTGGATTTTCCCTGTTTGGGAAAGGTGTCCAAGAGGAGTTACTAGAAGTTTCTTGGCAGAAGAGAGCTTTAAGTCATCGCCTGGTCTCCATGTTTCAAATATGAGGACATCAGAGGGTGGGGGTGGGAGAAGCAGGGAGAAAAAAAATTAAAACATTTAGTGATGGGTAGAGCGGGTTCCAGATGAGGGTGTCCTGGCTCCAACAATAGCCCTCCTAGGAAGCCACCCCCAAAACATTGTCAGAAACGTGGATGGAGATTTATGCATCCAACTTGAAACTAAAATAATGCTGCATGTCAGTGATCCTTCAGTTAAAAATAAGATTTATACACCAAGATGTTCGTTACTACAAATGAACCAAAAATTTAAAAATGGAAAAAGAAAGGAAGCTAAAAAGGTCCATCCAGCGGATGGATTATTAGGCTGCCGTTATCAGGCTGCTAGAAATAAAATCTCAGTGCTAGTCAGACAGAGTTTATTAATCAAAATGAGGATTTGAACCCAGAAAGCAACCCCAAAGATTTTCACTCTGTAAAAGCTGTTCCAGTAAACCCAAGTCTGAATTTAGTTTGTATAGGTAGGAACAGTGAGTCTTAGATGTTGAGAATGTAAATTACTCTTGACAGGAGGGGCTTCTAGTTTTAAGCTGTCCTGGTCTAAAGACGTGCTGATGCTGGAGGAAGACAGTGCAGGACTTAATCTCTGCTTTTCTCAAGAGTACACTGAGGGGTGCAAAGGCTGGGTCCCCCTTGTTAAACTTTCTTCATATGACTCCTTGAACGCAAGATTGGCTCTACCTGCGGGCAGCAGAATTCCTGCATAGGCAATAGGATGAAACCTGTTTCCCTTTTGTCCTTGAAGATGGCTTTGTCCTTTTGCCTGCTAGACCCTTAAGAGGGGTTAAGGGGGGCTGTGGGTGGTGGCTGGGGAGGAGAGTCAGTTTCCAACAACATTTTCACAGTATGTTGACACATTAAAATAAAGTTTTGAATGTTACGTAATGACTTTGGAACATGTTCAGGGTCAGATATTAAGTGAAGGAGGTAGGGCCAAGTGTATAGACACAGAAAACACATAAACGCACGTGATGTTCCCAGAAGAGGCTGGAGAGTAAGGCACGCAGGTGCCAGCAGCAGCCACTCAGTCACCTCGGTTGTACCCATCACCTCCACAAGTCAAGCCCTGAACTATTTGCTGGAGGTGTGGTGTATAAAATAGAGCGGCTCCTGCTTTCATGAACGTTGCTTTTTGGGGGTGCGGTGACTGGGGGAAGAAGAGCCACATTAAAAAATCTTTAAAGTTACAACTCCAAACTCATCACTGCTGTTAAGGTCATTTCGGAGGGCGGGGTTATGGGTGACTGACCTGCGGCTTTTTCTTTTTGTTTGCCTTTTTATGTGCTTTTCACTCTTCTGTAGATCTTACATCCCTATAATGGGCCTGATTGACTTTATTATTAGAATGACAAAGGACTTTCACCAAAACACACAAACCCCCTACACTGACAGTGGAGCCCCAAGACAGGACACTGGGTGACCCCCCTGGAGATGCTTCACCTTGGAGGGAGCTGTACCCTGCCCTGGAGACTGTCAGGCCTTTGTCAGTTCCTGCAGCCGCGTCACAGTTTAGCCTGGGTGTGGTGGTTTATTCTCTAACAATTCTGGAGGCCTCAGGGCCGAAGTTAGTTTCACTGGGCTGAAGTCAGGGTGTTGACAGGAAGGTTCTTTGGGGCTCTAGGGGAGAACCCCTTTCCTTGCCTGTCAGTGGCTGGTGGCTGCCTGCAACCCTTGGCTTATGGCTCCTTCCTCCTTGTTTAAGGGCACCTCTGTTTCTGTTGAATGGCTGTGTCTGCCTCCCTGGCACACAGAGCTGCACTTGCAACTCTCTGGATAATCCAGGACCACAGTCAATCAGTCCTATCTCAGGATTCCTAATTTTATCACATCCCGATTTCCTTTGCCATAAAAGGTGACCATCCCCAGTTCCAAGGAATAAAACCAGATGTCTTTGGGGACCATTATTCAGCCAGCCACACTGGCAGATCAACAGTTTGTAGTTTTATTGAATGTTAAATGTTGTCAGCCAATCTTTGAACAATCTTGCTTAATGTATGTGTGTTTTCCTGAGAAGAAGAAAGAATGGAAAATTCCTTTGTGTCTGGAGTGCCATCCTCATCTCCACCCCCAGCCCCCAAGATCTGCCCTGTTATTTTAAAGAATTTGCATCAAAAATGGGAGGAATGGTTGGGTACACAAACAAAAAGAGAGTGAGAGTGCTCAGGAGGAAGGGGAGGGGAGGATTATTGTACGCTAATGCTTGCATTTCAAACATTCAGTCCAGTTAAAACGTTGACATCAAGCTTTGTGTATGTTCCTGGGAGAGGGCTCTCTGAGTGTGTATCTCATGGGTGTCATTGGATGTTATTGTTGCCTTGCTAAATATTCATGGATGAATATGTGGAATAAATTCTCTTGTAAACTGACAGAGGGCAAGTAAGGCCTGTCCTTGAGTCTCTCATCTGCATCCTCATTTCTGAAAAACTGTCTATTTGGGCATGAGTGTGTGAGTGTGTGTGTGTCTGTGTGTGTGTGTATGAGTGTGTGAGTGTGGGCGCCCCGCGCTTGGTTAATGTAAGCAAAAGAATCCCATTTTCAGAACAGTAAAGATGCATCTCCCAGTTTGGGGACCTCAAAGTGGGCAATGTCTGAAAAGGGCTTTTACGCGCACAATGGCTTTGCAGAAGCTGCTGTCTCGTTTCAAATCTGCGTTGTCTTTAGACCCGTCAGGAGGCAGCCCGAGTCTTGTTTGTTCAGGGTGCGGTGGCATCTAAGAATGAGTGTGACAAAAAGCCACACATGATGGGTGTGTGTTCACGTGTGCATGCTCCACACATGTGCACTCACACACACACACTCAAGAGGAGAGCTTTCAGCTCAGAACAAAGTCCTCGAGGTGGTTGTGGGCCAGAGTACTTCTGGGCGGGGGGGGGAGGGCGGGTTGGGGACACCATGTGGACACAGGGTGACAGGCCTAGGAGAAACAGGGCGAGGGAGGGACAGTGGTTGCTGGAGACTCTGCTGAGAAGACACATTTCCTAGGACATCTACGCAGCCCCCTCGTCTTATCCTCTGCCAGCCCAGGCAGTTGCTCAGGGTTCTGGACAGAATTGTGTCCCGCCCACCCCAAATCAGTAAGGTGAAGCCCAGTGGGACATTTAGGAGATAGATTTAGGTGAGATCCTGAGGGTGCGCCCCTTTTGATGTTGTACGTGCCCTTATAGGAAGAAACACCAGAGAGCTTCCTCCCCTTTTCCTGTTCCCTCTACTCCCTTCTCTCTCTCTCTCTCTCTCTCTCACACACACACACACACACACACACCCATACACACCATGCTCCACATACCACACACACACCCCATACACACACACACCCCACACACACACACACCCCACACACACACACCCCACATACACACACACCACACACACACACACACAGCACAGCACCCCCTCATACACACAGTGAGGTGGCATCTCAAGCCAGGAAGACAGCTCTCATCGGCACCCAACTGTGCTAAGGCCTTGGCCTTGGGCATCAGCCTCCACAACCGTGAGAGAACAACCTTCTGTCATCTGTGACACCTGGTCTATGGAATTTGGTCATGGCGACTGGGTTAAGGCCACCAGCCTGGGGTTTTTGAGAGCTCACTGCACGAGCACCCCCAGGGTGGACTAAACCCACTGGTTTCTGTGTCTCTCCTGACAGAGTGAGGCTCCTCGAGGTCCAGGACGCCTTCCCTGCTGTATCCCGAGCACCCAGCCCCGATCCGTGTCCTTGGTAGGGGGTTGTGGGGACCCTGGCTGTTGTACCAGCATCTGTTCACCTGTTTTCCGTATCTCCGAGCCGGGAGCGGTGCACGAATAAGAACTATGCTGCTCTGAATTCTTTTGGCTGCGCTGGTCAGTCAGAATGCAAGGGAGTCTCCAGAAGGAAATGCCCCCCTAAACCACTTAGACTCTGACCTCCAGAAGTGTAATAATACATGTGTATTGTCGTAAGCCACCGAGTTTGGGGTGGTTTGTTACAGCAGCAACAAAAAACTAATACTCTGTCTCAGTGGCCCTTTATGTATCTGAACGTGGGCTTGGATGCGGGGTCGCCAGGTGTATCAGGGCTTGATGCTGCCCTTGCACTTCCCTGGTTGTGTGACAGGCACTCTGAGCCTCCAGTGCAAGGGGAGGCACAGGGGAAGGCCCCTCCTGTGAGTTCGGGGCTCCTGCTGGCTGCTCTGATTCTTCTTCGGCCTGTGAGCTCTGATGGCCGGGACTGGGGTCCCTTCCATCCAATCAGGTGATTCTTTCTGGTTTTCATCTGGTCATGTCACACCCTCACCTGCTGCAAAACACTTGTGGGCCCTCCATGGAGCCCTAGCTCCACAGCATGGCACATGAAGCTCTTTTCTCTCAGGAGCAAGAGGCTGCCCTTCTCCAAAAGCCCTCAGATCCCCACCCAAGGGCTCTTGACTCCATGCATCTAAACCAGAATCCCACCTGTTCTCCTAACAACCTCATCACCTACCCTGGCTTCCCTGCCTGGACCACCTCCTCACCTTCCCATCCATCACACTCTACCTCACTCCCAAGTCCCTGCAAGTGGAGGTGGTGAAAGTTACAGTCCATGTCTGGATTGGGGCCCAGCTCACCAGGGGTCAGGCCCTTACCCTCACTAAGCCTCAGTTTCCTCATCAGTAAAACAGCAACAAAGCAGTTCTTGCCCTGAAGAGGAGTTGTGAGTAATAAAGGGGACAATACCAAGAAACCACTCACTCAGACTTTGGCTGTTATTCCTGTTGTTACTGACTCATGCCGCCTCTTCCAGGAAGTATTACTTGATTTTCCTGAGTTTAAATTAATAGATTCTTTATGAGGTTGCACAGATATCTCTGGGTATTTTTATACAGCATCTTTAGTTCCCCCCCCTCTCTCTCTCTTTTCTTTCTCTGTCTCTCTCTGTCTCTGTCTCTCTCTCTCCTCTCTCTCTCTCTTTCCCCAATGCATTTTGATCTGCCTGTAACTTTCATGGTTTTAGTACTGAAAATATCACATCCCAGGAGCTTCCTCAGGCCTCAGCAACCGGGACATCTGGTCACCTCATTCCCTCTATAGCACCAGCTCTTAAAAAGCAAGGACTGATGTCACTCATCACGTCCCCGGGGATACAGCATGACCGACACCTGGGAATTGAGAGTAAACCAACATCCAATTAAAGAAGGAAGGAGAGAATGAAGGTGGGAAGAAGGGAGGGAAGGAGGGAGGGAGAAGAGTGAAATTCTACTTTGAAATATCACCTGCGCTTGCCCTTCTCAGACAGGAGACTGACTCCAGGACAGGACCCTGGGGCTTAAGGGGAGGCCCGAGACTCTCATCAGGGGCGGAGCGGCTGACACTGAGTGGAACAAAGAACTTCTGCTTCACTTTGTGATTAAACTGGCCCTTAAAAGTGAAAACCTGTCGTGAGGGTTTCTGAAAGCCACACTTGCTGAAGAGAAAAGCCCATTTCTCAGGACATCTCCCAAGGTGTCTGCGTCTGAAGAACCGAAGCTTGGAGGGCTGTCTGGCGCACTCCCGTTGGCAGAGGGGCAGCTTCTGTCCCTCAGGAGGGAAGCGCCTTCGGGGCTGGGAGGTGGGTCCGGGCAGGGTGGGGTGGGGTTGGGAGCGAGAAGGGAGAGGCTGGTGGCAGCGTCCTCACCTCTCCCTTCGCGGTCAAGTCCCTCACCGGACACTCAGTGCGTGCCATTCCGGGAGCAGTGTAGACTTTCGTTGGAGACCACGGATGCGGGCGTCTGCGGGTCTGGGGAGACGCAGGAGGCGCGGGGCTGGCCTGGAGATAGGAGGGCGCAGCGTGGGCCCTCGGGACAAAGACCAGCAGGATGCCGGAGCCCTGAGGGCCGTGTGCTCCTCAGGAAACTGAGGAAACGAGGGCCGTCGCTGCAGGCCGTTGGGAGCAGCGCCTTAACCGGGGCCTCGCGGGACATTGCTCCGCCCCCAGCACCCCACAGCCCTCTTGCCTCGATTCCATCTTGGGAAGGAGGAAGGGGGCCGTGTGACTGCGCGCTGGACTGGACTTGCTCGTTGCAGGCGGAAGCAAAGGGCGCCCAGACCGTGGTGCGCCACAGGAGGAGGGCCGGGGTGTGAAAATGGCCCGCACCGCGGCAGCCGGATTCGGCTTGTGTAGGTGGGGGCTGGGGAATCAGTGAGTCTGCAGCTCAAGGTCCCCAGGCTCCTCCTCACCCCGCCTGCAAACACCCCTGCCCACCGCGTGTTGCCTCATGATTCCTGCACTGGTCGCTAACGTTTCCTCAGGTCGT
>PVIJ01000087.1:199978-212478 GCA_004024925.1 Scalopus aquaticus
CAAGGCTACTGATTGCCACCACGGTTTTATTGTTGAAAAGAGAAATCCCTGGGCCTCCCTGGTGGCGCAGCGGTTAAACCCTGCGCTGTGGAGCTGTCAGCAGCGGCGATGCGAGTTCGACACCCGGCCTGGGAGATTCCCACATGGTGCGGCAGACCTCTCCTGCCTGGCCCGCTGCTCCCCTCAGCAGTGTGTTTTCATCGATCTGCCTGTTCTGCTCCCCACTCTGTGGCTGGTGAACCCTGTCGCCGCCCCACACCTCTGGCCTGTACCCCAGCTTGTATGCATAAATCAAAAAAAAAAAAAAAACTAAAAAGAGAAATCCCTGAGGCGTGGCCACAGCAGAGGCCCGGTGTGGGAGTATCTTGAGGAAGAGCTTTGACCAGGAGACGCCGCTCGCACGCCTGCGGTCGCCCACTCGGGGTGTGTAAGGCTCTGTCCTGCCGCTGTCCCCATGGCCGCCGGGAGCTCCCCTCCCAGGAGAGGGGACCCTGGGCAGGCAGGCAGCCCACGCCCTGTCTCCGTGGGTCTGCCCCCCACCATGTTACCCTTCCAATTGGGATCACGGGGGCCTGGGGTCCCCACGACTGGGTCCAGTGAGCTTTGTCACGAGCAAGATTCACGAGCGGCTGTGGAAAGAGCGTGGGTGTGGGCATCCCCAACCCCCCCGGGGCTGCTGTGGTGAGCCGCCCCTCTCTTCAGCCAGAGGGGACTCCTGTGGGGGCCCCCAGGTGCCTCATTTCCTCCCTCACCTCTGGGTTTCTCTCGAATGGAAGCAACCTTCTCAGCCCTCACCCCAGGAGCTCCGCCTTGTATTTCAGGGAGGGGGGGGGTCACATTTCCAAGAGGCCCCCAGGCTGCCTGCCCCTCGCCGAACCCCGGCTTTCTGACGAGCGCGAGCGCGGGTCTCAGCTGAGCCGGCACCGTGGCGGAGCTTACGGCGCGGGGGACTTGAGCAAGTGGAGGAAGGGGTGGGCACAAAGCCACGGCGACCTGACGACCGCACAGCACCCCACGACACAGTCACCCCGACGGGAGCTCCTTCTGATGCAGTGGGGGAGAGGCGGCTGGCATCAGGGGGCGACTTCCGCAGGCACAAGCTGGCAATAAACGGGAGGTGCTACCCCTGCTGTGTGGCCCTGTGGGCGGAGGGGGCCCTGGCTCATCTCTTTATGGGTCACGTCTGCTTTAATGTCTGTTCCCCCAACCCAAACGGCATGAAGCAAAGGGTGGCAGGAGAGATTGGGCAGAGTCCCTCGGCCTCTGCGCCCTGTGCCAGCTGTCTCGGTCCTTGGCCATCTCGCCGGTCCCCCCCCCCTCGCAGGAACACAACCCTTTGCGGGTTTGATGTTCTTCTGGGGGGCGCATGGGGGTGCTTGGGGGAGGTACCCAAGCATGGCTAGGGAGTGGCTGCCTGACCAGAGGCCAGATGGCAGATGGGAAAGGAAAGGCGTTTGTCCCAGCCTCTAGTGCTCATGGGAGAGCAATCAATGATCAGGTGAGGGACCCATTTGGGCCCTTGGTTCTGACCCTTTCCCAGGCCACCTGACAGGGTGGATTAGCACCTGGATTAGCAAGAGGTGAGAAAATGGGGGGAGGACCCGCCCCGCCCAGCCCTGTGCCGTGGGGCCCAGGAGTCCCAGGCCTGGCCCGCTTGCTGCGCTCCCTCGACAGCCTGCTTCCTTGTCTTAGGGGCACCGGCGACCTTGCTGCCCGGCTACAGTCTGGCTGCGATGGGCCTTGGTGTCTATCAAGCGAGGGGCCGGATATTTCGCCAGCCAGAAGCTGGCAGGCGAGAACGCGGAGCCATCAGCCGTGGCGGAGATCTGGGTCTCGCTTGTCTGTCAGCCCCGTTTGGCCGGGGCTTGGGAAGCTGGCCTGGACGTGGCAGGGCTGGCCTCCACGAGACTGAATCCAGGGCCCATGCCCGTGAGCCACAGTGCAGCCTTCCCACCGACCCTCCTGCCGCGTCCCTGTATCTTGTCCTGCCGCCACTTCCCTGCTGCGTGCCAGGCTCTGGGCTGGGTGCGGCTCGGTGCCCTGGTGCATTAATTTCCCGTGGTTGCTCCCACAATCACCACCAGCCGACTGGCTTTACACACAAGTATTTATTCTCGTGCAGTGCGGAAGTCCGGAGCCGGGTGTGCGTGGGAATCAGGCAGCTCCCTCGGGCCCTAGGAGAACAGCCCCTGCCTCTTCCAGCTCCCCGGGGCCACCTGCCGTCCTTGGCTTGCAGCCCCTCCCCCACTTCAAAGCCAGATGTGTGACCTTCCCATCTCGCCCCTCTGACCCTCCTGTTCCCTGGGAGGGGCACGTCTGGGACACTGGCTCACCCGGCCACCCAGGAGCATCTTGCACGTCCTTAACGCAATCGCACCCACAGGCTCCCTTCGCCCGGGGGAGTCGTCACCCCTGCAGGCACGGGACTAGGATGTGAGCCTCTTTGGGGCCCTTCCTTTTCAGCCTACCAGCCTGTTCTCTGCCCCTGAGGTGGAGGGAGTGGGCAGCCCCCCCACTTTCCAGTCCTGGAGACCCTGGTCACCCCTAGCACCTGCACACCCATCAGCGACACCCACTTCTCTGGCCTGCTCCCCAGAAAAGGAGCTCATGGGGACGGGGCTTAAACCACTGACCTAGTTAGCAGGATGAAGGAATCGGACTCTGGGGGGGTGACAAGACACTGTTAAATTATTTAGCAGTGTGTGCATTGGAAGGCCATTATATAAAGCAGCAAATTATAAACACCAACTTCCACAAGAAGGTAATAAAATAAATAATACATTAACGAGGTGTGGTGCTCCGTGCCGCAGCCGCCGGCAGTGGTGGAGACCCGCGGGCTGAAAGCCACGTCGCGGCAGGTGCCCACACAGGTGGCTTGGGCCAGACTGGCCAGGCAGCCATGGGGTCAGCGGCCAGGGGCCAGCGGGGGAGGGCCGCTGCCACCACTGTGGCCAGGCAGGGCCTGTCACAAAGCTTTAGGTAAAGTCGCCAGAGCTGCTGCCCAGGTTTGGAGACGCCTGAGATTTGTCGCACAGGCTCTGGGTTCCTCTGGCCTGGGTTTGAATTCTGACTCTGCCACGTACTGATGCTGTCACGTGAGAAATGGGCTCTCAGTCCTTCTGCAAGAACAGCTGAGAGCTCACTAGAAGCTCCGTGAGTGGCGACTTGACTCTCTGACCACCTGACAGCGACGCCAGCTTGCTGTTGTCAGCCACTGTTAGTGTGGTAGGAAGGGCCGTCCCCAAAGATGCCCAGGCCCCGACCCCCCGAAGCTGGGAAGACATCACCTACCGAGGCAGAGGGGGTGATGCAGATGCAGTTTAGTCAAGGCTCTTGCGATGGGGCGACTCTCCTGCGTCCACTGGCCCTGCCCTGAGTGTGGGTCACTGCAAGTGCTTTTCTAGAAGGAGGCAGAGGGTAGAAGCAGGAGGAGACGGGAGGGCCACAGCACAGCTCTAGCACCGGCTCTGGAGGAAGGGGCCACTGGCCAAGGACTGTAGGGATGGCAGTGTAGCAGGTGCTGCAAAAGGGGAGGCGAGGGGTCTCCCAGCACCCTTGTGGTGTCCTGGTTATCTGGTCCTCACCAAGGCTTATTTTGGATTCTGACTTCCCGAACAGTGAGAGAATAAATGTCTGTTGTTGAAAGCCACCGAACAGCGGCAGTTTGCTGCCCCAGGAGCAAGTAGGAAATGAAAACACGCTACTACAGGGATTCCCCAGGCCCTCTGTGCTGGGCAGCAGCATCGAGAACAGTTCTGTGTTGTCCTGACATTTGACTCAAGGGTCTGCACGTCCAATGTTTATTGAGACCTCATGTGTTCCATGGACTTTATTTTCAGTGTCAGTACTACAAAAATAAGGCAAGACTGTGCATTGCCTGTTGTAAATAGAAAACTTCTCTGCAGTATCAGGAAAGTGGATTCTGAAATCACACTGATCCAGGTTATAATCCTAGCTCTTACTAGCTGTGTGTCTCTAGGAGAATTATTTAGTCTTTAAAGTGGGGATACTAATTGTATCTCCCTCATGAGGTTGATGTGGGGATTGAATGAGGAAATGCACAAAAAGTTTAAGAACAGTGTCTGGAACATACATTACTTAATGAGCATTGGCTTTTATTATTCAAGAGAAAAGCAGGGAGCCCGTGTTGCAAGTAGAAGGTCGGGTAGGTTCCCTCCACATTCCAGATGCAAGAAATAGCATGTACAAAGGCCCTGGGGCAGGGAAAAACTTAAAATTCCAGAAACTAGATAGAGGCCAGAATAGGAGAGCGGGGGGTGTTAGGGGAGGATGCAGGGCAAGTTGAGACCACACAGAGCATGTTTTTGAAGGCCATGTGAAGATTTGATCCCTATCCTAAGAACCATGGGAAGTTTTGGAGTGCTCTTTAGGCAAGGGAGAGACGTGGTGTGATTTGTGTTCTTAAAGATAGGCCAATGGCTCAGAGGTGACTAGAATGGGGGGGGGTGTCAGGCAAGGTATGGGGGTTGGAGGATTTGAGAAAGGGCTTTGCAATTTGGAGTGGTTGAGTTAGGAAGCTTCACAGAGACAGGCGTCTCAGATCAGAACCAGGAGAACTAAGGAGCTTGAGAGGAAGTCGGAAGAAGCAAGAAAAATATTTTCTCTAATTGCATGGAGAAGCGTGGTTTGCAGCGTGAAAGGCGGCTGCAAAGCCGGTGACAGGCAGGTGGGTCACACAGTGAAAAGAATGCGAAGTGAAGGCAGCTGGAGTCAGATATTAGAGGGGCCCTCCTCTGCAGGGCTGCCCTGGGCAGTGGTGAAGGGGGTTCACTGCACAAGGGGACTTGGGAAGGTCGTGGGGGGAGGGCAGAGAGAGAGTCCCACACCCAGCTCGGGTGTGGCTGCTGGAGGTGGGGCTGGACCTGCTCACAGAAAGGGTCATCGTTTCCTGTTTCCCACGAATGTGATCTGGGGTGACACTGCTCTAGTGCTAGCGTTTCGAAAGGCTGCAGGGAAGGATGCAACACCTGCCACTCTGTAGTCAGCAAAGCCCCCGGCGATGCGAGCATTGCGAGGCGAGTTCTTCATTTGTGCTGGTTTCAGTGAGGCCACCTGACTCATCTCTGCAGGACAAAGTCCTTGACCTCTAGGTCTCCCAGAGAGCTTCCCTCGCCACCGACACCCCTCTCAACACTGCTGACCTTGCAGCAATAGTCCCAATTCAGATTTAGTTTACTTTTCACTTGGTTTTATTTGTCTCCCCTTATGAATCTATGCACGACACATATTAGGTGCTTGGTAAATATTTGTTGAATGAATTGAAAGAATGGATAGTTTGTGCTCCCAGAGAATCCCTTCAAATGAATGGGGAATGTCTCCCTGATATCCACATCCACACACAGTACTGACCAGAGTACCCCCAGCAGCTGCCCAGCACCCAGTGCCTGCCCTGTCCAGCACCCAGAGCCCAGCACCTGCCGGGAGGGCGGTTCTACTTCTTATTTCTAGAAAAGGGCCAAGAAACAGGTGACGAGACGTGGCCTGAGCAGAGGACAGAGACAGGAAGACAGTGTACCTCTGGAGGACTGTGTGTTCCCGGGATGGGCAAGATGGTACTCCCTGCCCTGCCAGCTCACACGAGAATGGTGGTCCCTGGGAAGCCACGCAGGGTTGACTCCCGTGGCAGGAGAAAAGCAGGTGACCGAGAAATAAAAATTAAAACGAGAAATTAAAACGGGACCTTTGCTTCTGATCCAGGGGGTGTGAGTCCCAAACCACAAGAGCATGTCTGAGGGTAAGAGCTTCCTCAGGAAGCTCTGTGCAAGCTGCTTTGGGGAGACTTTCCAGGTCAGGAATCCGGGTGCCAGCCTCTGCTGATGGCAGCCTTAGGGAGGGAGAAAGCGGCAGGTCTGGCCGGGTCCTACCTGCCCATCTGGGAAACTGGTCTTTCCCTGACCCGCTGAGGCCCCTGCCCACCTGCTGGCTCCTCCAGCTCTCCCCTGCTGTGCCTTTCCAGAATGTGTTTTGGATTCAGGGTGGACCTAGGAAGCTCCTTGGACCAAGTCTCTGTGCTTCCCGGTGAACTCTTCAACACAAATGAAGAAAAATTAAATTTGGGGCTGTAATGAGATTTCCCCTAATGCCAATTTACTCATCGGGGGCCTTTCTGAGCTGTCCTCAGGTGCTGTGCTGTGGCCCCAGCCCATGCTTCAGTCATATATGATTTCACTAATCAGAGGGGCTTGGAAAATATTTTACCCTTGACAGTGACCTGTATTACAATTAAAGCTTATGATGTGGGCTTCTTATTTGCCTAAGGAGACAACAAGATTTGCTATGTAATTTGAGAAGCACTTACCATACAGCGATCCATGCTGTAAGCTGATTATAAATAAAGTTCAGCCCAATTGCTTCCATCAGAATATCAGGATTCACAGTCAAATAAAAGGGCACCACCCTGATGCACAGTTGCTCTGCCTTGCTTTTGTACATAAATCAGATTCTCTTAGCAACTGCTGCATATCATGTTTATTAAACACCTTCTGGTTATTACAGAGCCGGGTACTAAAAAATCGCTCTCAACGAGCCTCGGAAAATCTTTTCGCACGTCAACTATTTTTAAGTGTTCTTGGGGAAACAGCATTCTTTCTGCAGAGGAGGCTCTTGGGGGGCTCGGGGAGCGGGGGAGCTCGAAAGGCATGCAAGGAGAGGTGGTTATTTTTTTTTTCTCACTTTGCAAACAAAGCAACGGTGGGGGCCACCATACTGAGGCCTTCCAAGCTCAGCAGTGGAAGGAAAACTCATCGCCCCTCTGCCGAACAGAGAATCAGGCATTCTTTGAGAAGAAGGGACATGGAATTGTTTCTGTGTTCACCACAAGGGACGTGGAATTGCTACTGTGTCCACCACCACGGTGGGACAGAGAAGACCACGGGGGCTGAGCGCAGAGCGTGCGCGCACGATCATGGGGAGTGAGGGGCAGGGCGCCTGCGCAGAGATCCGCGTGCAGCCAAAGTGCGCAAGTTTCCCACGTTCTTGATTCATATTTTATTTTCACAAATGAAACATGACTGCAACTTGGATTGTATGCTGCAACATAGCTTGCAGGATTCAAACAACATCCCAACAAGGCAGAAACTCCCTTCCGTCGTCACTCCCCGCCCTCCCAGGCCCGTCCACACTGTGACGTGAGAAGCAAGACGCAGGTGTGATGAAGGGCTTTGCCGTTGGGAAGTGGGAAGATGGGGACATCATCCCGGGTGGCCTGGTGGCCCTAAATATAATCGCAGTGTCCTTTTAAGAAGGGGGCAAAGCAGGATTTGACACCCTTTTGCTAAGCAAATATTTATATACGTGTGTGTGCAAAAACCATTCGGTGTTATTTTTCACCAGCAAGATCACACTGTACGAATTGCTCTGCAAATTGCTGTGTCCTCCTTAACTAGGTCTCAGCAATCTTTCTGTCAGTACATACAAATCGGCCCCGTTCTTTTTAACGGTTGTGTAGTATTCCACAATCACAATAAACATCCTTTAACACATCCTGTTATGAACGTTTAGCTCACTTCTACATTTTTGCTGCTACAAGCAATGTTTCAGTGAATCCCTTGTACAAGCTATTTGCATACGTGTTTGAGGCCTCCTCTGTTAGATGCCTGGGAGTGAAATTGCTGGATCATAGGGAGGTGCAGTTTAAATTTCAGTAGCCACTGTCCGGCTGTTCTCATAAAGGACTCAACAAATTCCTTTCCACCGGGGGTACTAGAAGCTTTTTTAGGAAGGTAGATCACTTTGCTGATGTTTTTGCATTAAAAACTTCACTTTAAAATATTCTATTCAATTCCTCCAAAGGATCTCAGGAAAGTCTTCAAAATATGATGCAATTGTAAATTCCATTGTAGAAAAAATTAGAAAAGACTGAAAAAGCAAAGCAATAAAAGCAAGAATCATCCATGATTCTTCCATTCACTGACCAATCACGAGGGAGCTTCTCTCCTAGACTTCTTCTAAGGAGACAATAGGCACAACAAAGGCACAAAGCACACACAATTTATTGTCTGCAACTGGCTGTTTTCACTGCACTACACATTGTGGCGTCCTGCCCACAGGACCCACGAATCTATCCGTCATTTCTCTGGTTGCTTAATATGTTCTCAATCCCAGGGCCTCCTGGGTGGCACAGTGGTTAAGCCTGCGCTGTGGAGCTGTCAGCAGCATCGACGCAAATTCAACGCCCAGCCGGGGAGATTCCCACATGGCGCGGCAGACCTCTCCTGCCTCTCCCGCTGCTCCCCTCAGCAGTGTATTTCCGTCGATCTGCCTGTTCTGCTCCCCACTCTGTCTTTGGTGAGCCCTCTCACCGCCCATGCCTCTGCCCTGCACCCCTGCTTGTATGCATAAATACAAAAATTTTAAAAAAAGTTCTCAATCCCCTATTGCCTAGCATTTAGTATGTGTCCAGGTTGTCATCATTATAAGCAAGACTGATGATTTCTGCATCCACATTTACTTCATCTCTCTTTTGTGTCTCTGCTCTTGTTCCAGAGGCCCTCTGGGATCCCTGAAACATGCTCCCGCCACTCAGACTTGTGACTTGCAGTGCTAGGTGCTAGGATCCTGGTGCTAGGATGCAGCCTTCTCTCCGGCTCCCTCTTAGGCACCTTCAGTAACTCCTGATCTCCTAAAATATCTGGAGCCCACTCTGGCCCAGAGAGTTGCAAGTTCTGGGCAGCAATAATGTGGCCAACAGAAACAAGGCTCTCACAGTTCTAGAGACTGGAAGTTTGGAATCCAGCTGCCAGCAGGGCTGGGCTCCCTCCGAAGGTTCTAGTGGAGCGTCCTTCCTGACCTCTCCCAGCTTCCGGAGGCCCCTGCACACCTCAGCTTGTGGCTGCGTTGCTCCGTCTCACATGGGCTTCTCCCGTGTCTGCACGGCCCTACTCTGTGTGGCTCAGTAAGGCCTTGTCATTGGTCTTAAGTCCCACCTGGGATGAGCTCATTTTGCTAAGATCCTTCACTTACATCTACAAGGACCCTTTTTTCCAAAGAAAGTCACTTTCACAGGTACCAGTAATTAAGATGTAAACACAGTTTTTGGGGGGGCCACCAAATCAACCCACTGTAAGATCCTACTGTAACTGGGAACAGGGCTAGATTCTGCTGCCTGTCGATACCAAAGAGGCCAATAAACAGACACAGGAACTGAATCTAGAGCGCTTTTATTTTTCAGATCACTGCCATTGATCTGGGAGAACGGAGGCGCCGTTATGCCCTCTTGTCTCGAGCTTTTTCAGATGAGTTTAACAAAACAGTCAAAAGCAAACAGCCCATCACAGCTGGTGTTCCCGGTATTTGTCACATTCTGCCCCAGTGTTTGTTATCAGCTTCTCGTATGTGACATGAGCGTCACATTCTGTTGACCTGGTGCCCAGGAAACTCGCAAGCGTCTCTGGGCCAGGGTGGGCACCTGTGATTTTAGGAGATCAGGTGTTACCGAAGGCGCCTAAGAGGGAGAAGGAGAGGGAGAGAGGGAAGCATCCCACTCCAGGGAAATGCCACTGCGAGTCACAAGCCAGGTGGCACCAATGTCCAGCCATCATTCGGGCATCATCGGGCAGGAATCTCTGTTTAAAGCAAGAGTTTTAGTTTCAAGGAAACAGATGGGCAGTTGTGTAGTGTGCACGGGCAGATTCCAACACTGGCAATGCCCATCCCTTCCTCCCGAGCCCCCGTCACTACCACGCTAATGCTGCCCGCCCATCCTTAACCGCCACACCCTCTGAACAGGCCCTACACCGTTTTGCAGCCAGAGAGTTCTGGAGCCTTGGGGTTCCCCTCGGTCACAGAAGGAGACCCTCTTTTGGGGGTGAACTATGAAGACCCTGACCAGGTCTTCATAGTTCACCTCCTTCAAGGGCTGCTGCTTCTCTTACTTCTTCATTCAGGCTTTAATTCAAGCTCCACAGCTCCAGGCACAAAACCAAATGGGGCGGGGGGCTGGGGTCCCTTGACAAGCAGGAACTGCACCTCCAGGCACTCAGAGGCTCAGGCCCAGAAGGTAATAAGAGGTAACATTGCTTGTTCGACCTTTCCGAGCCTTTAATTCCTCCTTTGAATCTCCTGGATGCTGGCACCTCTCCATTCTTATGGGTAGATTTGATTTTCGAAAATCAGGAGCCGCAGGGGACTAGAACAGTTCTTAAGGTGGATGATGGATGAGAGGCTGGAGAAACCATTCGCAGTGAAGAGGTTGGGGGCTGACAGAGCCAAGCGGACCCAGAGCAGAAATTGATTCTGAACATGGCTTCTGGGGTGGGGGTGGGTGAACCCCCACCCCCCAAATCATTGCTTCCAAGGAACTCGTGTGCAGGCCTCAAAATTCTCATACTTTTGTTCTGGAAAAAAAGACTCATTTTCTTTTTTTCTATTACTCAAAAAACCCAGGCTACTCTCTGATAAGGGCCATTTGCACTTTTGTCTCTTAAGTCTCTCAGTGACCTCAACACTGGATCGGGGTTTGGGGGATTTGATCAGAAATCTGTCTCAAGCACAACCATGCCAGATGCTCAAAGCCTCAGTTGTGTATGAGCCAGAAAAACACAAAAGGAAGTTGAGGGGAAGGGGACTCAGAGTTGCTAACTTCTAATATTATCAAGTCAAGGATGTAGGAAGAATAAAACAATATTCCACGTGCTAGCTATTAACATCATTTTCAAAACAAAAGAAGGTTTTAGCAGCAAAAATAGCATCCTGTCTGAGTACCGGACACTCTGGCAAGTGGGTGGATTCTGCTTTATGAAAAACTCCTGACGTCATCCTCGTTTTCGTCATGGCTGCGGCCCAGCTCCGTGAACACGCGGACGCCAGGGCTGAAAGCTAAGGGGCCCGCGAGAACAGGCCAAGACTAAAACTCGGGCCTCCCTGGTGGCGCAGCGGTTAAGCGCTGCGCTGTGGAGCTGTCGGCAGCGGTGATGCGAGTTCGATCCCCGGCCAGGGAGATTCCCACATGGTACGGCAGACCTCTCCTGCCTCGCCCGCTGCTCCCCTCAGCAGTGTATTTCCGTCGATCTGCCTGTTCTGCTCCCCACTCTGTCTCTGGCGAACCTTCTCGCCTCCCCATGCCTCTGGCCTGTACCCCAACTTAAATAAATAAACCTTAAAAAAAAAAAAAAAGACTAAAACTCAGTTGACTTAAAACCCAACAGCAGCCCCCAGGGCAGATCCCAGGGCTTCCCTTCTACGAGTCTACGTTGTTTGCTCATGGTCACCCACCCCATGCCTGCAGCTGGTGGGTGGGGGCGGTGGGGACCGGAAACTGTGGGCCTGACCCTAACCCTGGCGCCCCACCCTCGCTCGCGCCGCCTTCCACTCACGCTCTCCGTGGGTATAACCGAGGACACGGGCTGCAGCAGCTGCTGCAGGCGAGACCCTGAGCCAGATTCCGGGGTGCTAGAGGTGAAGAAGACACGATCCCGCACCTTCACGACCTCCCTTCCCCGTGGAAGGAACCCACAAATTCTCAGGGACACTCACTCTCGTGGAAGTTGGGGGGTGTGTGTTTACGGGGCTGTGGACCTTGGGGAGTAGGGCAGGGGAGACGTGCAGGACTCCGGGCGGGCACGCACTGAGGGCCCTTGAATCCTTCCGGGGGGCTCTGATCATCTCCATCGTCCTTTAGGATGTTCGTTGCTTTTGAAACAACAATTCCGTGGCTGGGAAACGATTTTTAAGGACATTATGAGAGACGCTGCAAAGACAGACAAATGCAAGTAAGGAGTCTCCCTTCAGCCCTACCCAGAGTATTGAAAACTATGTCAAAAATGAACCCTGCCTTTCTTGAAAGCGGCTCCTGGAGGAAGCACAGTCCAGTTGTGGCCAGTTGCAGTCCCGCTGTTTGCATCAGAGAAGAGACGGGTGGCGTCTGGGGCCAGGCATTGCTGGAGCTGGAGTTTGTGACCTTGGGCAGGTCACAGTCTCGGTGCTCCATTTTGGAACCAAGGAAGAGGGGATGAGGGAAGCAGACACTCAGCTGCTGAGGGGTTTCGAGGCGCGGGACCATATTCTAGTCCATCCAGGGGTGGGGTCTTAGAGCAAGTGTAAGTGGGAGCTGCTATTTTAGCGTTTCATTTCTGACCTCTGCTTTAAACTCTCTGCATTACAGAAACCTGGTGCAGGACAAGTCCGAGACAGGAATGAACTAAAGACGGGGTGGCTGGTCCCTAGGAGAGCCCTGGGGCTTGTGTGGGGGTGCGAAGCGCGAGCCTGCACCCCTTGGGTCATGGTTGCCCCCCTGGTATTTAGCAGGAGAGGAGGAGTAATTGCCCTGGCAGTGTCCTGGCTGAATTCCAATTTGGGTGATTACATTCTGCCTACTTAAAATTCCCCTCTCTGGTATCCATGGTAGAAGCAATTCTTCAAACCCTCTCCTGTTAGGGGGGGAAATGAAAAGAAAACAACCAGCCTAGCTTTCTCCGTTGTGAAGTATGTAGGGTTGCTCTGTGCCCCCCAGAAGTGGTTTCTTTTAAAATGGGGAGTGGAGG